>VXBL01004890.1:1529165-1551392 GCA_013400195.1 Aramus guarauna | reverse complement strand
TTAAGGTTATGGGGGGGGGAGGGGGGGGAAATGTACATTAGTACCTCTTTGGAAGTCCCATTATTTATGAGATGATAATACTTATTTTTACCTCACAGACTCTTTCCAGTATTGGCATCCATGAACTTGCTAGATGGCAATTTTGCAGAACTATCCATGTTCCTTCCTTCACTGCCTTCTCTATCATTTTCATGGCTATCGGGCCTTGGCCTTGACCAAGTGACAGAGACTTAAGCTTTGTACCTCCGTATCCCTGCATACAGAAAGCATATTATAAGAATAATATTGCATAAATACCCTAAACCTTCTGGTATGAGACTTCACATCTATATGTCTTCTTGAAATATTTAATGTAAAGTATATTTTAAAATACAGTTTAAATCTTTTTTTTTCATGTCATTCCAGTTGACTAAAATCTCTGATCTATCTTCCAGTGAAAAGCTCCAACTACACATACATTTCATCTAGGACAGTAACCATTCTAACTGTTTTAAAATACTCCTGAAAACCGTATGCTCTTTAAGGATTTAGACAACTACTATAAAATGAAGGCTACATTTACAGCTTGGTGGCTGGAGACTTGAAGTATGTCTGTCATTCTCAACAGCACAGAATTCTTACAGAATAAGAGTCAGGAAATGCAAGAAATACATCTTACCAGAAAACAGCAACTTTCTAGTATTATAACTACTCTTCTGCATAAGAACTGCTTTAGGCTGTTGGGAATTTTTTGTTTTAAATGCCATAATAGTAACAAAGCCAATATGAATCTGTATGTGAATTCTCAGGTGTAAATGCCACCCAAGATCCTAAGATCCTATATATTGTATTACAGTGGTTTTTAATTAATATATCATACATAATGGTTGTTAGGAAAAAAAATACCATTTTCAGATAAGATTCCTTACAATGAACATTTAAACCATCATGGTTTTCTTCCATTTTCCATTTGAGATGACACAGACTAATTAGTTAAACAGACCATGATGTCACAATATTATAAAATATACCAGAAATATTTAACATACAATTTCTTATAAACAATAGACAAATTATTCATTCCTAAAAAAAAAAAAAAAATCCACTTGCATTAATTAGTGCTTTGTGTTAAAGAGAACCATGAGATCAATTTTAACATGTTTTTTGGCAGATAAAACCAGGGTTTTAAGCTTACTTTGGCATTTCAACTTTTACTTAAATAAAGTTCCATGCTTCAAACAAATGTATGTGTGCATGCACATGTACACACACAAGCATCAACTATATTTAAAAAGTGTGGAGATATTAAAATACCTGATCATCAGCAAACTTAACAAGGGCTGCCATGGGGTCGGCACCAGGAGAAAGAATAAATATCAGCGGTACACAAGACTGACTATCAGAAAATGCTTTTGACAAATCAAACGGAGGTGGCTCAATAAATGGACGTCCCAGGTTATGAATGATAAATTCCTGCACCATTGGTATAACCTAAAAAAAAAAAGGGGGGTGGAAGTAGAATTAAAGTGTCCTATTTTTGTGTAAGCATTAACATATTTTAATATAAATTTCAAGGATAGTTAGTATTCCTGCATATAAAATTAGGTACAAGTACAGTCCCAGAGGAATCAATGATTTAGCATGTGCAAATCTAGCCAAATAATAGGCTTTAATCTCAAAGATGCTCTAAGAGGGCTGAAATTGGAAGTCCTAGGCAAACAAATGATCCTTAATCTCATTTCTGTCACCATATCTAGACAGACTAATGTGCTGGTAGAGGAAACTGCATTTCTTTCTGTGTTTACTCCAACTGTATTGTGGAGAGGATTTAAATTTTCGGGTCTTATAATGCAACATCTTTCAAAGGTGTCAAAATCTTGGCTTAGAAAATGGCTGCGTACAGCAGTCTTGTACACACTGGTGTTAAAACTTTCTACTGAAGTTAACTGGGCTCTGTACCAAAATGAGAGACAAATTATAAAATGATAGCTTAATGCTTCGATCCTGTAAACCCTCACAGATATAATTCATTTAAATATGACCATTCATTCTCTTTCTGGACACACTCCACAATATTTTGCAATAACCACCTCCCCTTTAAGAAATGCAACAATATTTGCAAATATGATACTAAGATTTAATCTCTGAACCTGAAAGTTAAGAAATGCTAAATGTTTCAAATAGCATTGTGAATTCAACTACTTTTGTCACTTTTCTATGTAAAATTGCTGTATTTGTAACTAGAGTTTTTAACTTGCATTTTTGACATTTCAGTTACAAAAATCTGTAATTTTCATACTGCATTAGCATAGGTGCTTTCAGTTAATAAATATATACTGTGACCAAGTACACAAAATGTGACACAGAAGGAAGAAAGTTCCAGTACCTTCATTTTTCTCAATTGTGCTGCTCATAATCTCACCTTTTTACTTAATTTAAAACTTACCCTGCTTTACAGGTGCAACATGTCACCAATTAGTATAATGCCTTAAATTGGAGAGCAGGAAGGAGGCTCTGGGCTATACTAATTGCAAGCTTTGTAGATGGAGAGGCTCTTGAAAGAGCTTGCTTTGGCTTCCAGGCTCTTGAGTGATTTTAAGGATATGTATGAATATGAGAACCGCTTAAAAACCTTCACAAACTGGCCTTTTCTTGAGAACTGCAAGTGCACTCCTGAGAATGTAAGTTTGAAAATGGATATTTTGACTACCCCTTATTTTTTTTATATACTATGTCTCAATATGAAGTCATTGCTAAGTATACTCATGTTCAAGAAGAGTTGTGAGCTTCTGCTAAGCCTGAAGAAGATGAGAAATTGAATACTGCAACTTTCCTTCTGTTCCCTACTTAGAAATACTGTAGTAGGATGACTGGCTTCTGCATGCAAAGCTCACTAATCTATACCTATAGAATTGAATATAGTTACTTTTCCTGGGGGTTTTGGGTGGGGTTTTTTGTTCTTGTCACTTAGAAGTTAATTTCTTGTATTATGTGGTCTGATTGCAAACTTTCATTCACAAAAAAAGAAGCCTACACATTAGAGAAAACAAGTATATATGCAACAGGAAAGACAAAGTAGCAGAGTGATCACTACTTAAAATTCAGAAACTTAAATTATTTAAATTTTAGAAAACTTAATGTTTACGTCCCCTGCAGGCTTTGACTTGAGCATTAAAAAAAATCCACCTGACTGCTACTTTGGTACACACATGAAACTTCCAGGCTGGATTTCAGATGAGTCATGCTTCAAGAGTTACCTGAGAAGGTGTGAAGTTTAATAACTGAAACAAAATTACTTAATTTTTAGTGTTCTGACCAGCTGTAATTCTAAAGTGACAGGAAAACTTAGAAGTCAAAGATGTAGTATTTTGCTCACATAATTTAATATTTAAAGGTTCTCTATGTCCATGTTCTTATGCTATGTTTTTTCTGTGAAAAATTCTTTAAAGTCCTGGCTATGGCAGATCTCATGCACTGCTACTTGTGCATCTACTAGACATTATCTGGTCAACAAAGCTACTCTGGTAGCCTGCAGATACCACAGCTATGCAGAAATCCATTCACTACTTGTAGCCTATTCCTTCTTTGTTTACCAGTTGCCTATTCACCTGCTTGCAGTCCTCACAATTTATTTTTCAGCCTGATCTGTCCTGATAGACATTGTGGGAACAGGCATTATTTGCAAGCTCTCAGAAACAGTTTGCTAAAGTGAACGTGAACAGTGTGTTGGATCAGGCTCTAAACTTCTACACTGTCACCTGCAGATGGCAAAGGCGGGCTTTGTCCACTGTCCAAATGCAAATGAACCGGATGTGGCAAAATGTTTCTTTTGCTTGATAGAACTGGAGGGCTGGGAACCGAATGATGACCCATGGTAAGCACGGATGTAACAATGTTTTTGAAGTATTCCTCCAAACATCTTTGACAACATCCCTGTACTCATCAAATTGCCAATTTCTCCGTAACAGTTCACAAAACTGAAGGCTACTGAGTTTTTTTCTTACCCAATAACATTGAAATAGTTCATCACTTGTTAATTATACCCCACACAATTCTTCATAGTTCTTTCATTTTGCCTCCAAAGTAGAAAATAGTTTTTCTCAATGTAAACTCAGTCTAAATCTTCCCTCGCATCTGCTTGGCTCACAACTAGCTTTTATCTGAGATCAACTAAAATCTATTTCATATGTTTTCTGTATGATACTTTTTCTACTGATAGACAATAGAAGTACTGAAGAGACCTGTCTGTTCAGATTTCTTCATATCCTGAAATGTAACTTTCATGGGTTTAATATCTGTTCTTATTCTGGGTTTACGTTGCAGGGAGGAACACTCTAAACGTCACAGTTGTGGCTTTTTATCCCTTAGTAAGCACTTTGATGACCTGACAATGGAGGAGTACTACATGCTGGAGATGACACGGCTGAGAACCTTCCTTGTAAGTGTTAACCAAATAATCTAAATATAAGATTCAAAGCTAGAATGTAAGCAAGAACATTCACCTCTAAGATTTCCAAGAATCAGCAAGGAGCGATTGTGTAAAGCTAGAACATGACCTATTCTGAAGTAATCATTATTGACTAAGAAATCTGCACCTAAACACTTCTCAGTGTAGTCTATTGTTTAGTTTTTGAAAGAAAACCTATTTCCTTTAGACATGTTTTTTCAACAACTCATTAGAGCCAGAAGAAATGTCTTGGGTGCAATAAGCAATCAATCTGGGAAACTCTACAATGAGCAGCTCTATCTTTCTCAGGAGGGATGAACACCACATGTGAAAAGACAAAATTTGACCAGATCATTACATCACATGTCCAGTTTTACATGTAAATCAGTCTAAGCTTTCAAACTTTAAAGCCCTCTTCAAATGTTTTACAGTTTTACTCCTCCCCACTTCTGGGATTTCATGCATGGCACAGTGTTGATATATACAAAAGCACACAAAACTTAGCTGCTTCAACTAGCTGATCAAGGATCAGCTGATCTTTGATATACAACCCTTAATCCTATGGACAGTGAGAGTCAGGTGAACCAAGCCCCCTGATGAGGCACAGTAAGGGTTCTGCATCTTACTGATGGGTTTGCACAAATAAGATCCTTGTCTTGCTGATAATGTTCTACATTGAAAAATGTACCTGGTGACTGTCAAGGTTAAGAATAAGTTCCCTGTACAACATTCAAATACATAAAAATAGGATCACATACTGCAGTGGGAGCAGTCTGGTATCTTAAATGGTGGACTAAAAGTGAGAAGATGATGATGTTATCTAACCTGAACAGTGAATGATTTGGAGCAGTGTTCCAAGGTACAAAAGGGGTCTTGGCCAAAATATTACTTTATTTCTAAGTATAGCATATAGAAAACTTGAAGCAGCAGCTTCAAGTGGGGACACTTCGCCCCCAAGAACACTGTCACCATTAGCTAGGAAGGTTATGCATTAGGGCTAATTCAGAGCACGCTGCCATCTTGAAGTACCAATATCCTAATACATCCTGAGAAACAAGATCAGGCCTCTTCACACAGAAGAAACAAACTGTAGTTTCCCTCCTTGATGTGATTTAAAATACAACTAAACAGTAGGTTCACAATTGACTTAAAAGAAAAAGTGTATGAAACTTAACCAAAAGCAGTCACTGAACTGAGCCCTACAGGCAAGGCTGGTGGAAGAGTTTCTGAATCAAATGGGGGTATGCATATGACATATCTGCCAAACTGCTCTGCACCATTCAGACAGCAGCATTGCTGACCATAGCCAAAAGTAGACTTCTAAGCCAGAATTAGTGGCAGATTAGTGGGTTTTTTGAGGATCTAAGTTTTGAACATAGTTGAACTAGTCAGGTAAATTGCTCAATTGAAAGTCTCAATCTTTTGCTTTGCTTTAAGTGCAAAACTGGCAGAAGCATAATAAACTCTTTTGAAGAAGAAGTCACCGCAACTAGGCAGCGTCTTGTGGATAACTTCATCTCCAAGCATCAGTATACACCACCGCCGCCAGTGCCTCTCCATGCTGATCTGTCTGCCCAACATTCTGAAAGCTCATACTGCCAGACAAAAAAAATCCAGGAGAAGTGAAGTGTAAAGTTTGACTCTAAAAGTTTCTTGTCTTTATATGGTAAAACACTCATATTTTTATCTAAGTATGAATATTAAGCTGAACAGTTGTGTGAGGAAGCGTGGCGCGTTCCTTTCACAGGCTCTCTGGAACAGAGGTCATAAGAGTTTATACTAACTCCTATCTTTCACAATGTGCTTTGTCATTATGGCTAGGTGTGGACTAATAGTAGTCTCACTAACCTGTGAATATATGAAAAATGTCTAAGCAAATACTTATATTCTGGCTTTTAGTAGGTTGACTTTTTTGGAATAAAGATTCACAATTGTAAGTACCTATTGTGATCTCTGCCACATTCAAGCCTTACAGCTAGACAGACTCAAATCAGAACAGTTCTGCTTCAAAACACTTTCCACAGAACAAAATGGATCTGTGTGCCTGCAATAATTGCTATCTTTAAGCACCTACTTTATCTACATTCCTGATTACCATTAAATTATCTTCCTAGATCAGATAAAATTTACCATAGATAGGACATCAATCAAAGAAGCAAAAATAGCAAGTGTACTGAAAAAGGAAAGTCACAAGGTTTGTGAGACAGTCTCAAGGAGGGAGAGCTCTGGGGACTTTGGTGCGTACACTGGAAGTTAACAGAAGCTAAAGGCCTACCCTTCTGTTTTAAAAAGTTTTTTTCATTACAATGTCAAATGTGCTGGTTTTTGGAAATCTCATTGATTCCTACTTCCCTTTATAATAGACTGTTGTAGACAATGCATGAAATGCATACTTGCAAATACTTTTGGTTTTGAAGACGAACAGACCTTATTGAATAAGGTGAAAGTTTCATACATACTTTGTCAGGTCTCAGGCAGCGAATGATGAGCATCCTTTGGAATTCCCCCAACTTGCGCTGCCACTCTGCAGGAAAATCCTCACACTGGGGATCCTAAAAACATATGCATTTCAACATTCTTTAAAACATTTGTGAATTAGCTATAGTGAAAGGTAAATTATTATTAAATTTGACACATTGATCCATGATGTATTTTTTCTAATCTACAGAAATAGGGTTGACATGCTTAAATCTTTTTTTAAAGAAAAACAATTTTAAATATATGTTTATGTAAGAAGCTTCTCTTACAGCAGAGAAGTTATAGTAATTTTTAAGTGTTTAAAAGATAATAACCCAAAACTCATCTCTAGAAAGTGGAAGAGGAATGAGCTGGAGGAAACGTGAAAATCCACTTCCCTCTTTCTGCTAGAACTGAATTATGGTGTAACTCTTCAATATTACAACAATAACCATATAATCAATAAGAATCACATTACAGTATTACATGATAACTGTGAGTTAGGTTGCGTCTGAATGCAGGAAAAACAAGAATCAGAAAATTAGGTCAAAGAATGTACCAGAGAACTTAGTTTGTAAATGGCCTATGAATAATCCAGCTGTTACGTTGTTATTGCAGTTATCAGATTGGGAACAGCAGTGGTTCTGTGGCATGTTAACTTCTCATTAGACTGAAGTACAGTGCCAGCTAGGTATGCCTTTCTGGAAACTGGTATTACAGCTCTGCTGGTGAGCCTTTTAGGCTTGCCTGTAGAGGGTTGGGCACAGAGGTATGCAGACAGACCTGCACATACTGTATTCTGAGCAACTTTGATTTAGCAAATCAAATCACAGTGGAGCTCATGTTCTGCTAAGGATCTGGAGACTGGCTCCCTCTTTCCCCAACTTCTAGGCCCTTAGTTACAGATTGGAATCCAGAATGCGTCATTATTTTTATATTAATGCACGGGGAAAAAAATAGGTGTATCAGAATGACATCTGTAAGAGCTGTTGAAGAGTTTAGCTAAAAAAATGACAAGATTTGTAGAAAACTTAGTTAGGAAACATTCAGGAGTGAAGGTTGCACTGAAGACTCCATTGTGTTGTGCCACTGATGAAAACTCTCACTTTTCCATGAGAAGAGATACATCAGTAGCTTTGAGATTAAGTCAGCCAGCGAGAGGAGAACAGAGTTTCAGATACGCAATACAACTTTAGATAAAATACAGGGCATCCCTGAATGAGGGAGTTGAAGTCAGGTCTCCTCTCCTTTTGGAAGCAACCTGATCTACAACAGTAGGAGGAGAAAAGTGCATCTCAAACTCCTTTGAAAAACATTCATATTAGTGTATGGTTGCTGATGACAAGCTGGCTCAAGCAATGCTGATTTTGTGCCCTCTCTCTTTAGCATACATACATGAAACTGGCCTTTATTTAAATTTGTGTATCACTAACAAGACAGGAAAGAGAGGTGGTTGCATATTACTGGGGATAAACTATACTGGTAATAAAAAAATATAGCTATCAAAAGGGAATATTCGCCAAGACCCATTAACTAACATTTTTGAAAATTCCAGTGCATTCACATGTAGGTGCTAGTATTAAAGCTAGATAGGTAATGAAAGTGTTTTCACGTAAAAGGGACAGCAACTCTTCGTTGTCACAGGACAGTGATAGATAATGATATTCCTTTTGATCTAGCACTCAAGGTTCAGTAACTGAATGTTCCTGGCTTCAGTGTTACTCTTCATAGAATCAGGTCATTGGTTAACTGAGCTCATTATATTGAATGCTACTTAAATGAAGGAATTTCTATTTATTTCAGTTTGGGTGCGTGAATGCACACATAGCTATCCACACACATCTTGAATCTTTACTTCTGAAAGTCAGCACCTTTCATTTTTATTAGCATTGCTTTAAAAGGTATAATCCCAAAGTGCATAACGAAGTAGTTCACTCAATCCCTTTTTCAAATGCCATCATTTATTTGTTCATTTTCCAAGGAACTATTTCCCAAAGAAGAACTAAAGCCCTCAACCTACTTGCTGTGTCTTTTTATAAATGCCCAAGGACAGCTTTAACTCAGCTGTTTGCCTGCTTCCTGAAATCTGGACAACCGAAGGAGCTGCAGCTGCTTAGTTTCTTGAATGTCTCTCATCATACATTTATGAGCATTTCCAACCAAAATCCATTCTTTTTCTCTCTGTATACTTTGAGACCATTTTTTTTAAATAGAAAGGATTTCTAAATCCTTGACACTTCAAATTAATAAAACACACAATGTGTTTTTAAATTGGTGTAAGTTGTCTTGGGTTATTTGACTGAATATTGGTGATAATTTTTTCATCATTTAAGTTAACAGTGAAAAAAGTTGTTCAATGGACCGGCACAAATGGACAGTATTATCTGAACATGGAAGTGGTTATGGTCAGATATGGTGCAAGTAGGATAATGTTTTTAATTGTTTGTTCAGATGATATATGTATGATATGCAAAGTGCTTACCAAGAAGCAGAAGGAGGGGAGTTATAGTAAGATTAAAGATTAAGCAAGTGCCCAAATGTGGAGTAAAATTCATCTAAAGACCTGAGATTTTAAGAAAACAGTGATGAAGTTAAAGTCAGACATTCATGCATATATCAGGTCACTCTAAGAACAGAGAATTACAGGTCTCCCGAATCCCATTCTAGTTTCTCTGCATGGCAATATTTGATGTTTTGCACTTATCCAGGAAATCAGCATGAAAAGGCATTCTCAAAGCATAGTAAAAAAAATGTATAGACTGACAAGGGACAGCAGCTGTCTTAAGTTTAGCAAATTTCACTATCACCTTACCACTCCAGGTTTTGTTGCCTTTTTTCCATCCAAATGCTATTCAGAAGCCACCTGACAAATTGGCAATAATCTACAACTATGCACCATTTGCTTAAATATTTACATTCATATATGTAAGAACATACCATGTAAAATGACAGCACTTTCTTTTCACTGAATAAATATTTTCAGTGTGTTAATTAGCTTATGAATGCAAGTAATCAGGAATGTTAACATACCAAGCTGTCATATACCAATTTCCATTCATCCTTCAGTCGTGTAAAATCCTTACGAATGTTTGTGAAGCTTGGCAAATCTTCTAGTCGACAAATTTCATCCCATGATTTTGGAGGAAGCCAGGTACATGGATTAGGAAAGGGATTGTCCAAACCTATGCCTCCAGTCAACAGAAATTTCCACTCATCCTCATTAATCTACAATGAAAAACACTGCTCTCAGGACTGAATAAATAAAATCTAATGGATTTAGTACATTATCCAGGAAATAATAAATCTCGCACCAGTTGAAAAAGCCTCTATACGACTACTAAAAACTTATTTCCAAAGTATTCAGTGACTGGTTTTCAGTTAAATGTGAATTTAAGGAATCAAAAAACCTAAGATATGAGCCAACTTAAAGATTCATCCGCATTCCTAATTTGGGGAACAAACAATGTTAACTGATTAGATTTTTAGACCCATTCTTCAAATCCCAAAATCTTGAAGGAAAAAAATAATGGAAATATTTCAGGGAACCATGCATTTTGCAACCTTTTCCTATAATGCAAGTCTACAATATGAAAAAGAAATATCAGCCTATTACATGTCTCATTCCTTTCTCAATACTCCTTTATCTCAAAATTTCTTTGATGGCTTGAATTTGTACATTTAAGTCCCTGTGAATGGGAGAATGGTGTACCATGATTATTGTTGTCAGCTCTTGAAATAATTCACTTCTATGTATTCCCCAATATAATAATTTCAAAAGTTTCTAAAGTTTTAAATGTTTCCATATTACACTAAAAGAAACAACTCCAAGCAACCCTAAACACTGTTTTGTAGATGATATGGTTAAAATGAATGGATTTCATTATGAATTTAAAAAATCCTGTGAAGAAATATTTTGTAAAGAATTACTGGAAATTAATAGAATTCAATTGGTACAAGTGTTTGATTTTGAGGAATTCTGTGCAAAAATAAACACATTTAGCACCTTAAGTGAAAGAGACAAGTAGTTTCTTAAATCAATGTTACAATTCATTTTTAATTGCTCTTAGAACTCAGAATACTTTACAGTAAAATTTTGCAAAGTGTTCACTGTAAGAAAAAACAGGCTGGGCTTTGGTTTAAGTAATGTTTAGAAAAACTGTTATCATCTAGCTTGGTTTTGTCATACTTGTTTGTTATATATTTATTTTATTCTAGAGAATCTTTTTCAATGCTTACAATTGCTTATTAAAATGAAAACAAAACACCACAAAACTGAAGCTTAAGTAATATAATTATATATGAACTTACTTTTCTATTCTTATCCTGTATGTTCCTACCACTGATAGTTTAATATATATCATATCAAAGTGCAAATTATTTTTAATTACTTACCAATCTTTCATATTTCAGGAGATTTACAGTTAGACAAAAAGAGAAGAGCAGCTTGTCCTTTTCAAAGAGGGAGCGACAGACATTGACATAAAGCGAGTAAGTAAAATGATCCTTGAGAATCTTCAACCTACAGGTGTCAGAAAAAGAACAATTTTCCATTAATATCCCTCTAAAGAGCATGCACTCTAGAAACCTATTACAAACCATTTAGATCTTCTTTGTTCTAATAAACTCTCCGGTCAATTACCCCAAAGCAATCATTAAATGCATGCACCATTTTGTGAGCAAAACAACATAAAAAACATTGAAGTGCAATTACATCTTAGTAATTTTCTGTGAGTCTGTCTTCCTCTGCCTTCACTGAGCAAAATTATCAAAATGGGCTTACACCAGCCATTCCCTGGAAATATATACTGTCAGCTGGGATTCAGGTCTGGTATCTTTATATTTCTGCTGACAGAAAAGTTCTGAATCAAAATGCGATTATTTTATTTATTGCTTACTTTAATTTAGACACAAAGGCATACAGGGGAGTTTTGAAATATAAAAGAGTAAGACTTAAAGTCTCAATATATTAAGTAGAAAAATTTTCTATATAGAAATTGGGAGAGTAGTTTTCCTCTCCCATCTTTTGCTCATCTGATGAACAGGCAAGTAGCTAAGTAACAGAACAGTGCTCTATGATTTGAAGATGAAATAAACCTACTAAAGTAGAATTTAGTAACTGATGTGACAGAACACTGAAAAACTCTTTAAACAATCTCTATGTAGATAATTCACTTCAAGGGTATATTTTGAATAATCCTAATGTGATCATAAGTGAGGTCTATCGCATGTAAAATAAATTCAGATCATTAAAGATTGCACAGTTTCTCCTGTTCTCATGAACAAGCTGGAAGAGGGAGGGATGCCTTAAGTATAAAACAATAATCAAGCTGAATTTAAAAAATCGTTGGGTTAACTGCCTTGCACACTCTAAGCCAAGAGCCCCAGTCACAAGACTTCATTCTCTCTCACCAGTTGTGTGAAAAAGTTTTTTGTCTATTTCTTGAAGACATACAAAACCACTACATGAAATGAAATATACAAATCAAAGCAAGTAGACTGTGTTTATCTCACTAATACTTTGTAATTTCACACACCACTTGAGGTAGCAATTTCTAAATAGAAATAGTGGAATGTGTTGCACTTGTAATATATAGTACCATTTTTTTTCTATGAATAAATTATTTTCCAGGAAAATATCTGACATTATATATATATATATAAAATATTTCAAAATGCAATGCCTGAGACAGTACACTTTGGAGAAATGACAGTAACATTTCTGGAGTAACTATGAATGCATCACCAATTACAAGTGGTGAATTATCATTCTTACCTTGTTTGTAAAACTTCTGATTGCTCTGAATTATCTATAGACATGATGAAAAGGTTAATAAACCACATGAGTGAATACTGGTACATTGGCTCAATGTTGGCCAGATCAGCAATAGAAAAAAACAAGATCGATGAATGGATAGCTATAGGACGATAGCCTATACGAGTAGCATCAATCTTCTTTTCTGTCTCTTCAGCTACAGCTTGCTTTTCAGAAATCTCATTAGCCAGAACTTTGGAAGAAGACAATATCTTAATAGCAGTTTCATCCTCCAAAATATTTCCTTCTGAGGCTGAAAGAACTTCTAAAATCTTGTCTTCTATTTCTTTTAGCTGTCTAAAATAATATACAAGATTTTTCACATGTGAAAATTACAGCTGTTTTCTGTTCGTTTCTATAAAATAAGACAAAGCGTCAATTCTATTCATGGTATGCAGCTTAAATAACAAAACCTTTTTTTCTTATTAAACAGTCCCTTAAATTTCTGAAAAAATTAGCCACTTTCAAGCTAAAAATGGACAGCAATGGAAAGAAGTGACAAACCACTCTGAATACTGCACATTCCATGCTTTGACCCATGGGTAAAGATGCTCTTTGCCATGTACAATCAGTGTAAATCTAGCACACAATGAAAACATTTCTAAACCAGAACCATTAATATCTAGTCAAAGTTGTGAGGACAGTAAATCATATACCAACATCACGGAAGGGATGCATAAAAACAGAGGACAGGTTGAAGAGTTACATTTTGCAATTACACAACCCACAATTCAGCTCTAACATTTTCTAACAATCCCAGAAATAGGAAACCATATCAGAACTACAAAGGCACAACCAGTAGGAGTATGAGTAAATGCATGCATCCAGATCAGCCTAAAAAACCAAAGAGAAGCCTAAGCTTGGGCTCTCAGAAATAGCAGTCTTGAATTTCCTGTTAAAACAAACAAATAAAAAGTCTCTGAAATGTATTTGCCATGAGTGTATTTCCTTAAACTGCAATCTGCTTCTTTCCCTAGCAAGGGACATTATCTTGATACCTTTTATTTTCAGCCCCTTGAAGGATGAGAGCTTGTTTTTCTTCTTCAAGATCTGGCCTTTCTCTTGCAACTACAATTCCAAGAAGCTGATCCTGCATTCCTTCTGAAGTTATCATGAAGTTCAGTAATGTTACCTGTTAGAAGAAATATTTTTTTGAAAGATAGCAGAGTTATGGCCAGATGCAATGAAAATGCTTGTTCATTTACAAGATGAGGTTTGTATAATATCATGTAATATGCTCAACCAAACTTTGAGAGCAAATGTATTGCAGCCGAGGGTTTATGTGTTGGAAAGATAACTCCAGGATTAACCCAGAAAGTTAACCCTAAAAGTGATGTGTCAAGAATGTACAGAATTTCATTCTGTTCCTCAAAATTACACTGAAACTTTGAATATCAGTGCTTCAAGTGATTGGTCCTTACAACATGAATGAACATTATTGCCTCTGCCATATATGTTTTCTCCCTTCAATGGCCTTGTTCACATGCAATTTGTGGTGTTATCATTAGAGGGATATTTGCATCCTAGAATTAGGATAGCATCATGTTCTTCTTTTCATGAGAAAAATAAGTGTCTGGAAAAAAAATAGTTTAAAAAAATTCCCAGCACAGATAGCATATCACACTGTTCTTGCACACAGGAGTTTTGAGAGGAGATTCAGTTCTATATGACACTAAGAATCAATAAGATCTTCGCAAGCATCATGGTCTCTTTCTTCCTCACCTTATTTAACAATTTTAGTAATGGGAAACATAAGAGGGACCTAACGTTTCAAAGCTTCAAGAGTCTTATATAAGCTTCATTTCCCTTCTTCAAAGCAAAAGGCTAGCTACAAAGAGCATAGTGAGTTAGCTTTCAGTCAGAGGTGCCACGCTCTGGCTGGTTCAGACATTGGAACCACTGAAGTCTAAGCACAAAATGCTGTCTACGTTCTGCATTTCCCCTTTGTCCCTGAGGGACAGACTGATAATTTTTATGGACATGAATAATGCAGCTTTACCTCAGTAGTGCTGAAAATTATCTCATTTTTTAGTGGATTTTACTATATTTAATTAATAATGTGAGAAACAGGAAGAAAGCTACTCTAAATGGCTAATAACTGCAAATGCATATCTATGTAGTGTAAATCCATGACCTATGTCTCTTTGTGGGCTTCACTTTGTAAGTCACATCAGAATTCAGCACCACCTGTGAAATACAATAACCATATCAATAGCCATTTTCCCTGGACTCATTTAATTAGCTAGCTCCTAAATAACCCTTGTGACAAATTCTCCAATGGATGTTGCAATTAGCTTCAGACCAAGATATGTAGATAGTACTTTTCTGCCTCCTGCTCCCTGTGCATAAGCCACCTTAGTCAGCTAGCTCAGCAGTGTGTGGGGTAGCTGGGAGTATACCCAACCATGGCAAGAAGCAACTGCTCCTTGTTAGAGCAATTAACAACTTACGTCTGACTGCACGGAACTCAACTATAGAAAATTCATCTTTAGAAACTTTATTTTCTGGGGGAAATGAAAAGACAACTGTATTGACTGGTGATGTGCAACTAGGAGATTTTAACTGTCTTTAAACAAAAAACTTTTCCTAGAAGAATCTGACATTATATATTTACTCTAAGAGTAAATCTTTTAGATGTTATCTTCCTTTCATATTTCATCTTTTTTCTGAACATGCAACTAATTACCTTCTTTGATAAAAGATCAATGTCTAGGTGATTTGATGTGCATTGAAGTGAACTGAAGTTATTCTTTTTCATTAATTTTTGTCCATTTTTCCTGCATCGGTACTCCTTCATGAAACAACTTACATTTCTATTTTATTGAATATCTTAATAGTTTAAAAAAACTTTTATTTCAATGTTTTGTGTTTCAGTATAGTCTATGTTTAACCAAAGTGATAAATTGCAATACTTTTCTATAAACAGTTCTTAAAAATAATAGTAAATCAAAAGGGGAATACATCTCCTAAGCAACTTCAGGAAGACTAATACACTAATTTTATTCTTTAAAGCAGGAAACCACCTTTTTTTGTCTTAACATAGAAAAATAAGAATAGCTATAGTTATCAAATATATATATATATCTGTAAATATTTCTGATCTCTTATAAACAAGGCACAGTGCCAGTAATTGCTTAGACTCCTGTCCCTAACTATACTAACAATTGTGAATATGAAAGCCTAATGCAGAATTTGCATGTGAGATGACTATTATATTAAGTCCTTATAAATATTTTTATATTAAAAGGTGACTAAATAGCATCAGGAGATATAGACTGGGAAAGTTGAAAAAATTAATTAAAGAAATAAATTCCTGACAGTATGAAAGAATGACAGTATCGCAAGGTGAAGTGTTAAATATGAAAAATGTCAACATTTCTAAGATGATACCAGTCTTCCAGCAATCTAAAAATACAAAACAAAAAAAACCCAACACCAAAACCAGTGTTGGCAGGGGACAAGGAATAAACAAATGCCAGAAATTCTTCCCTGGTTTTAGCCAAGGAATCATTTTAAAATTAAAAGTGTTGCACAGTCACTTTCAAAATTCTCACCTTAACAGATGTTTCAGGAAGATAGTGTGGATTTCTCAGCTTAGTTGTAATATAAAAGCGGAATTCAGGAGCATATTCAATAGTGGAGTCTCCAAGGCAAATGCACATGGTCCCTGACTGCTTAAATGTCTGTTTGAGCAAAAGTGGCTCTAGGATAGGATCAAGTTCTTCTCCAATATTCTCCAGTAGCACTTCAAAATAACATAAGAATTAAACATTACTGATTGACTGTTCTTTACATATGCATGTGTATTTACAATGTGCAAGCAATAAAAATATTAATAGCAATATATAGAGATAAGGTTAATGATTGAAAAATGAATCAAAGAAATGGTACCTTTAATTTCTTTTTCTAATAGTATATCAATTTGCAAAAAAGCAACTAAAATGCTATCAGTATTACTGCTGCCATTAGCTTAGAACAGCAGTTTAAGGCTACCATTTTTCAAAAGGGAAATAACAACAAATTAAATGCCACATGCCACAGAAATAATTTTGGGTAACCCAGTCTGCTTCAGTCTTCACTGTAGGCATATGAGATTGGCAAAATCAAGAAAGAAATAATGAAGAATAAACAAACCATGTCTTTACTTGTAGTCCAGTTAGATATTGAAAAATAGCTGGAGTTGTAACTATGTTTCATTAATTTCTTTCTATTTGAGGGTAATTAGACTACTTGCAATAAAGATACTACAGAGAATACAAGAATCATTAATGATCACAGCCTAGAAACCTGGTATTTATACTCCTGAAAAGCCAAATAAAAACAACATTACTTTTTATAAATAAAATTATTGTAACATGAAATCAAATAAATTGAAAAATCTCATAAAGCAATTAAAAGATACAAAGTAAACTGAGCATAATAATTATATTATGCTAAGAAGTATCTCATAACCTGGGGCAAAGACCTCAATTACTATAGTACTAATTTGATTCAAACAAGAAAAAAAATTCTGTTTTCCTTAACTATGAGAACATTTGACACTCACTGAGGTTTCAATTTTTAGCTAATTGTGCCCCCTCCAGGCTCTGCTGTAATTTACACTTTCATTAGTCGTTAACGTACCAGGACTGCCAAACTGAATGCAGTTTTCCAGTGTTGTAACAAATTGAGGGTCACTGAGTTTGATTATATGCAAACTATTGGCTTTTTCCATGTTCTTTATCCATTTATTTGCTTGACCCTGAGGATCTATCATCAGAGGCCATCTTCTTGCATTGCTGAAGGGAAAAGAGAGTAATTTTAAAACAGGTAAAGCCTAGTTTAAGGGAGAAAAATCCTTTATATTCTGTTACAATCCCTATTCCACAAACTTCTTATTAAGGACTAAGTGTCATTGTAAGGCCTATTTATACATGTGCAAATGTAACAACATGCAATAACATGCATGTAACTCAGTCCAAGGGTTCGGCTATCTGTGACTCAGATGCAGTGCTGTGAAGCGCAGCTGTGTCACGCTGGATTATTACTACTGAAAAAAACCTTTTTTTTTAAGCTGTGAGAGACTAGATAAGCAAAACTATGTAACATATAAAAAGTGAAAACAAAGCTGAAAGGGAAGTTGGTTGCTTATGAACAGTAACTCACAAGAAGTTACAGAACTTGGGAGAGAAGAAAAAAGCAGACGCTGGTTTGGGGTTTTTTTGGCAACTGATGTCAGATCTGGCAGCCAGCATGATCAAAAATCAGTGCTTTCCAAGATACAATGGAGACCAACATTTCGCCACCCAGTGCCAGCCTTCTGACTAGTACAAACTTCTAAAGTGTTCTTAATGCAGTTATGAGCAAACTGATGTTTAGCTCAGTAGCGTTAGTCCTAACTATCACATGTATGTATTAGTGGCAAAATAAGTCTGTACTCAGAAATCATGACTGATCCTGCTTGCAGAATCTCTGCACAGTAAAATGTGCCCAAATAAATGTGATCCTTTAGAAGAAGAAATATATATGGAGGTAGGGAGCACAAGCACCTTAGGTTCTTTGGTCTGAAAACTGAGATTGTGGAAGCAAGATAGCGTAAGTTTAGGAGTGAAAGTTTTGGAAGACAAACGTACCATGCTTGGCAGCAGCCTGAGTTTATACATGGGATGCTACAGAAGTTCCTTCTGTGTTATGGATCACAAATTGAACTGGGGAGTGACCACTCCCCAGCTGAAGAAGGATGGCTTTCTTCCCCCTTGTAGAATGATTTAGGTAAACAGGTCATCTAGAAGGGACCCCTGTCTAGCCTACCCAGGAAGGGAGAAAGCTTTCACAGGTAAAAATGCATTGAGAGATTCAGGAAATGCATTTGTAATCCACCAGGACAGTGAGATATCTAAGCAGACACTAAGAAAGTTAAAATGTGGGCTTTGTAAAGTTACCAGTATTTTGAATAATTTGATAAACAGAGGTAAGGATAAATTAGGTAAAACAGTAGGTCTAGAGAAGCAAAGAGAGGATTTGAAATCTGAACATCTGTCAGATGAGACAGTAGCATCAGCAGTATTAGAAGACAATCTCACTAACAGTGTTCACCAATGGATTCAAAGTGTACTGAAAGAATTGCTGAGCTCCCAAACTGCTAGGTGGTTCAGTTGCTTATGAGAACCCAAAGGGAGACACAAGGGATATATAGCCAGGTGATTTTAAGAGTAAGATGACACAAGGTGATACAGCAGTTACTGTAAAGTGAACATAGTAAATGTTGAGCACATTCTAAACCAGACAATATTTATGTAATTTGCTCATAATAATTTTGTGTGCTTTTTTAAAACAGGAACTTAAGATTTGAGTAAACCTCAGCCAAAACCTATTTATTTCCCTAATTTAGAGTTTCATTCACATATTATTTTCAGCATATGCCATTTCAGATGCACTGCATAACAGACATGAAATACTTAAGACTGAATAACTAAAGAGTGCTTCTCTAATAACAGCCAAACACACATAGCTGTCATCAATGATAAAATCCTTCTTCATTGATGGGAATGCATAAGCAGTCACTGTGTGTGTTTGCAAATTATCCTTAAATAGCTCTCTAATTCTGCTTTGTAAAAAATTTGATAAAAAGCTTGAGTTGCATTTTATACGGTTCCTCGGGTCCTAATATAAAATACATCTAGTGATAAACTCGTAACTACAGGTAAAATATGTATCATCAATTTGAGGTAGATTCTATCTCACATTTCAAAATTAAAAGCTATCTCTATTTAGTTTTGAAATGCTAATCATCTTTCCATTAGTTCAAAGAGAATTTTGATCAAAGCTTTATAAAAGTGAAGTATTAGGATGTACTGTAGAAGTGTTGAATTCATTAACATTTGTCAACTGTTTAGCCTGAGTGATTGAATTATTAATACAGTAATTACTTTAAAAGTTACATATATAATCATAATCCCAGCATATATCGTCTAACTTCAGTATGTAGTTTTGCTTCCAGAAGTACAATCAATGTCAATTTTTAAAGTCAAATAAAAATAATTTGATGTTCTTGAGCTAGTGCATTATTTTTGTCTTATCTGTTTCATTTTTCACCCATCCAGGTGCCAAAGCTGAAGTATTATCCACACATCTATACTTCCAGAGGTTAACCCTATAATATACAATTACATTTATGTGCAAAAACCTAAGATTCACTCTACAGTAAAAGCGCATTCATCCACCAGCGCTATGCAACATTAGACTCCTCGAACAGCAAGAAGAACGTTCGTGTAAACAGTAGCAAAAATTAAAGATTTATATTAGTAACTTTCAGCAGTAGCATAGTGTAAAGAAGATGTATAAATGTTAGGTACATGTTATCATGGACTTAATAACCATTAACCTGGCTATGGAAAACAATTACAAGAATTACTCATTATATAGAAAGAGAACCAGACATGAAGTAAACAGGTAGCAATAGCAAACAGAAAAGCAGTTAAAGCAACATTGTTCCACGGTCAATTTGGCTTCAGCTGTGCTAAGAACAAAACCTAAAAGCCAGTAGCAATACATTAGCAAGCATATGGGACAGAACTGAGAGGTTCTTTGTTTACAGTCATAACAAACACAAGTCCAAATGAAAATCCTAACTGCTTATGCAAGGTCACAAAGCTTAGCCTATTGTAAGCATCCACCTCTGTTTTTAACAAAACTGTCAGTGCTGTATGTATCTCAGTCATCAGTAGGCACGTTAATCTAAAGATGATCACTAGTAAGCTGTAGATATTTCTAGATATTAAAACATTGACAATGTATAGTATGGGAACTGACTATGTTATACAAATCACTGACACTTGCACTGATTGTGACAGTAATATATACCAGAGGAACTCTGCCCAGACAAAAGTAAGGCTATGGACTATGAGACATAGATGTGCCTGTATTAGAACACCACATAAGAATGTAGAACCATCTTAAAAGTGAAAGGCAATAATATTAGATTTAGAATTCATGGGATCCCTATTTTCATTCTATGAGGGCTTTTGAGATTTCAGGATTTGTTTCACTTTCCAAATAAGAATATCTTTAAATATGCAGAATTTTTAAAATGTTTTAGATCAAACAACTTTTTGTTAGATAAAGTACTTTATTTGGATGTAGCTTAAGGTAATTACAAAAGGGAAAAAATAAAAACAAAAAGGGGATTTCAAAATGAAAAATAATTTTTTTTCCTCATAAGAACTTTCTTCAAATGCATTACAATTGGAAGCTACAATTGCAACTGTCAAGCTTTTAACTATTCAGTAAATTCCAATGCTTCAAAGATATAATCAAATCTCTGCTACAAATTCACATTTTAATAATTTTTTAAAGTTCTTTGAGGACTGGAATAGGTGCAAAGACATCTTTGTGGTGCCCTATTCCTAATGCCTACTAAAGAGATCCCTACACTGATCCAAAAAACAAAGCTCTCTTAGCTTTTCTCTAGGAACATGCCAGGTTGTTCTGCTCCAGAAAGGATCCTAGGAATGACTAGTCTGTATGAAATATTGATAGTTAGAATGAGGCCCTAAAGAAAACAGACTCCAGATTGTCAGTACAGATACACCTTTTCACCCTTCATCAAATATCTAACTCCCAACTGCCTGAACTGATGTGAAATCACACCTTTCTAAAACCAGAGGTTATTGCAGGAAAGGCCTATCTCACCTTTTCTTGTTGAAGCAGTTTAGTAGTATATAGAATAAAATGCAAGAAACAGAGGAAGAAACCGGCAAGAGTGTATGGTTGGGATCATCCTCTGTAAGAAAGGAGACTAGAAATTCTCTCCATTCCAACTTTTTGCACTTCCCTTACTACCTTCAGTAGAAGATATACATAGGCCTTTTTTTTGTTGTTTTGTTACTGTGCCCTAGCAAAATAAAGATTCAGCTCATCAGTGTACAAATCAACACTTCCAAAACTTCAGGGAACTTCAGGGATTTACACACTAAGTATGTTACAAGTCTGGATGTTAGTCTCCTACCAGTTGGCAACATAAACTCTGAAACTGTTTACAGAGAAGTAATCAAGACATTATCTATAGTATCTCCAGTGCCATCTTAGGGGAACAGTGTGTGACCTTCAGAGAAAGATTAGCAAAATAATCTACCTCTGCAGAAAGACCACTTGGTAGCAACTGATGGCAGCATATTTCTTTAAAATTCTAGGGCTTTAGCTTTTTAAAGGAGAATTACTTCCATAACTACTGATTATACTACAAGAATAGTATATAAATTCTATGCCTGAAGCCTTTTAGGATGTCTTAAACTGAATCCAGTGTGCAGCATGTTTTTAAAAAAAAAGGGGGAGAGAAGGGGAAGGTATCATTATAGCAATCTATAGGAGTTAAAAAGGAGTGAATGCATAGATTTAAAAACTATATTATAAAGTTTAAAAGTATTATTAGTATTTCTTATAAATTTAAACATTACAGTAATGTTTAATTCTGGTTGTTAAACTTTATATACAATAGAAAACTGTCTATAAAAATAATAATTGAAAAGCATGTTGTAAGAAGCTATTTAATGCA
>VXBL01004890.1:1493639-1529117 GCA_013400195.1 Aramus guarauna | reverse complement strand
TTTTTTTTTTTTTTTTACTTACGAGATAATGATGCCGTTATCAACAGAAAACATGTCAGAAGGTAGTCCAGCAATATTCCAAGCTCTGATCTCCACTGGTTCTCCGAGGGTATTTGTTAAGGAAAAATCATCAGAACAAGGAATGTTTTTTGTTTTACATAGCAATGCCCACTCTTTAGTTTGCATCTAGATAAGAAGAAAACAAATATTAACTGAAGTTCTGTCTATTCACAAAATTTTCAAACTATCAGAAATGTATTTTTCAACCCATTTCCCCTTAACAGTTGCTACATACAAAATAACTCTATCTTCAAATGGAAAGAAACTCATCCTTCAGTATAAAATGTCTAAAAATGTCTCTAAAAATGCATTTGTATGTGATTTCTATATACGCAATAGAAGTTTATCTGGTCAGAGCCTTGTTATGTTTCTATTTACCATTTTAGCAGTAGTCTTCTATACTATGAGTGTAGAATGAATGCACATATTCTAACTAAAAAAAATTAAAATCTTCATTATTTTACTCTCAGGACACACATAATGAGCACTTGTCTGGACTTAACCAAAGTTAACAATTTAACAGTCATTTAGAGTCGCTTTTCACTGTTCTCTGTATCATCAGTTGAGTAAACTATACGTGTTTGTATGGCACATAATAATAATGAAGACAGTCACTTTTAAATATGTAAACAAAAAAGCATTTTCCACTAGGAAAAATGCTTCCAAAGATGGAAAATGTATAGAAATAGCACGTTCATATGAAAGGCACAATCTTGTATGAAAGCTCATACAAGTATAAGGTCAAAATATATATATCAGTATAAGCTGAAAGAAATATGGTGTAGTATTCTAGACTAAAAATTAGCTGGCAAAGCCTCAAGCAACCAAACTCAGAAATGCAGTGTTAAAGGAAATGGTGTAATGGCTAGACACGTTCACAGAGGTGGTGAATGAAGGATTCATCAATTTGCATAAAACAAAATTTCATTCCAAAAGATATTGTAACTTTTTCTCTTATGAAAACTGCAGGGGAAAAACAAAACAAAACAACCCACCAAAACAAAACATAGCAGCAGACAAAATGAAGAACTGCACAAAAGTGATTACGCTATCCAACAATTTCTGAAAGAGATACCTAACTAATATGCATCTGCACAAACATGAGAGTAAGAATAAGCAACCAGGAATCCGTACCTACTGTTGCACAGAGAAAGAAACTGCAGTCAGAGACAATTAAATTAGACTAAACTCTTCAGATTAAATGACTGCGTATTCATTTCTAGTGAATAATCATGCACATGTCTCTGTCTTTTATAAATATCATCTGTATCTACGTTTGCCTGGAATACAGTTCAGCACCCCTTACTGTATTTCACCAAAAGTACTCCTACCTACCCGGACACAATGTTATACACAATGCAGATTATAAGCATAAAAGAGAACACTTTGTCAAAATTGTGTTATTTGGAATTGTAAAAACTGCTGACTATTTATTTATGCTATAAATACTCACACCATAAACTCTCACTCTATAAAGTTTTAAAACAGTAACATCACAACGTGGACATTATGAAGAAAATAATTGTTTGACAGAACAGTACAAAATTTTCTAAAGAAAAATGGGCAAAGTTCATTGAAGGAAAAGTGGAAATAAGGATTATATCCAAATCCTATGTTTAAATAAGGTATATTAATTTTTTTTCTCTTAATTTTTAGCAATTTGTGATACCTTGAACCTGATTTTCAAAAGAAAAGGGCATTAATTTCTTTGGCTGAATTCAGTGCCAGATTTTGGCGTTCAAAACCTTTCAAAGTCAGGGTAATTTTGACATCCAAATTTTGTTACATCTAAAATCAGCTGCCATGTCAAAATCTTTTTGTATTCAAAACTTCTATTTATTTCACTACGAGTTACAGGCACAAATCTGCTATGTTATTGAGCTACTGTATTTTTTATCTCTTTTTGTACAGAATTACTCCACTTTCAGAACTTGCTTAATTGTGCTGCTGCTGAAATAGAAGCTAATTCTGTTTTCTTTGAAGCTAAGGAGAATTTAGCCATTGAATTGAATAGGAATAACCAGAGCCATGAGGTAAAAAATTATGGCAATTGCTTTAGAGAAGCAAAGCAACAAAAGGACTCCATACTTTACACAGCAATAAGTACTTTACAGCAGAATGAAGGAAGAATTTCCCCCAAAACTCTTCTAAACAAAACTCAAAATCCTGCAATACAGTTTGAGTTCCACTTATGAATTCTGTTAAAATATAATTAAAAAATACAAACTTTATATTAGAAGAAAATTTAATAAAATTTAGATTATTGCAAAACATGGGGACAAAAATCACTGTACACATTACTTGTCTGTAGCTGGATGTAAAGGCTCCTAGGTAAGCTACAATTCCTGACGAAATAAGTATATCTCCAGTCAAATTGATGTACTGCCTTCCCAGCTCCAAAGCAGTCTCATGCCAGCGAGTTTTCTCACCCCCGAGGCCACCAATCAATTGTTCTGCTCGCTGTAGTTTTTTGCTGCATAAGTCAACCTCAGAATAAAAAAAATTGCTGAGTATATTAACGTGATCACTTTAAAGACATTTTCTAAATATTAAAAGCATTCAAGGATTATTTTCTTGTGCAGATTTTTTTCTTAAGTAACTTCATCAAATAGAAAGAAAACACCTTCTTCTTACAGTGGAAATGTTTAAAGAACAAAAACAATTTCAGTACCAGCACAGTAAAGTCTATTCAGTTACATTTTCATCCAAATAAAGGAAGAAGAGCAGTATAAAACATGCAATTCAAAGTAGCACCGTATGCAATATGGAAAACATTAATAGTTAAGGAAATGATCTACATGGCACAAGAGAAACAAAAATACCCTAAATAGATCACTGTATCACGAAAGTAGGGACATTCATTTCTGCAAAAACCATCCTTATGGATACATAATCTGCATTTCTGTTGTCAGTTTTTAACTAAGCCATCTTTCCAGGCATGTTTATAATCTAACAAAAAAATAAGATTTAACAGGAAATTTCATAATCCAGCTCTGTTTGAATACTTTACTATCTAGTAGAGACACATTTCAGGCACAGGATAGAAGGAGAATTATGCCAACTCTTGCTGTTACAATCCTCTCTCTCTTCTCGTAACCACAGCAGCCAGTTTACACCACAGTAACAAACTGCTTGCATAGTTTATCCCTCCCTCCTACTTCCAAACCGTATCAGGAAGAAACACACAAAGAGCTGACTTTAAATACAGACAAGAATTAAGACTCCATTTCAAAATCCGATACTATTTTTGTAAACAAAGCTCAAGATGATGTATTGCAAATGTTAAAAAATAATGCCATCTTCTAAATGTTGTCTATTTCTGCACATATAACAGCTATTTAGCAGTCAGGAATGGAGCTTACCAAAAACCTTCTCAAAATTGCATTAGCACAGAAGGGATAAATAAACTTTCAAAACTTTAAATGCACTGATTTTCAAGTTAGTGGATGAATCAAACTCATAGTACAATAACTGAAAATTTATCTCCTCACAAGAAAGCGGATATGAGGAGAAGGATATCAGTTGGTAAATTCATAATACCTACATTTTCTATTACTTTAAAGCATTTATTCTCCATGCTTTGCCCATTTATAATTTCAAGACCATTATACCAAAATAAAAAGATAGTTACCTGAAAATATGACATGTTCAACATATTGGCAGTTAAAAGGAAAAATGCCATTTGACAAAGAAGTAAATTTTAAATAACTTTTCTGGATATCAGTAAAACAATAGTTCACCTTTTGCATCGTATACCTGATTTTCCAAGTCGGCCTTCTCCTGTTTCTTGGATTCCAGTGTCTGTTGGAGTACAGCCAATTTATCTTGAACCTCCTTCAGGTCTGCTTGTTTCTTTCTTAAACCATCCATAGCAATCTTTAATTTTCCTTCAGCTTGATTCAACTTTAGCTTTTTAGGTGCAACATTTTTTGTCACTCTAAATAAAATCAAAGAATAAATTAATTATCTAAAAGTTGCATCTTCACTCCAGGGTTACTATTTAAAAAAATGAACACAGGAAAGATTAAGGGAAACCTCAGCAACTCAGTAGGTCATGCAATATTCCATATCATAATTTGATGATATCTGAAGATAACTGGTTTTTACTTAATCAAATGAAGACATGCACTACCTACCATGACTCAGCTTCCAAATTGCAAGTGGACCTTAGTCACCCAGTGCTGATTTATTGTTAAATGTGAGTTCCAGATGTTTCAAATTAGGAAATATCATAAAAAATAAGCACACTATTCCAGTGCATCAAATACAATGTGTAACAAAAAATATCTTTTGGGCTTGATATGACTATCAGAAACTTCCAAAGACATTTCAATAATGCCTCTATTTTGTGCAACACTCTAAAAGAAAGTTAACTTTATTTGCTAACTGAACAGACTGTTGCTCCCATACCTCCTTAGAAAGATTCAAAACTGAAAATCAAGCTCTACACCTTAATGTCAGGTATCTTATATGAATGAATCTTTACAACTGCTTGTTTGCACAAGTTTCCCACTAGTAAGAAGTAGTTTCACATCTCTTTATAAAATAAACTGGTGTCTAATCAAATTTATCTTAACCTTTTTAATTACTATTATTATACATACTTACGTATCATAAAACTCCATGGCTATGACCCATTTGCACAGACCCTCTGCTGCTGTGGAAGCATTTCGAATCTTGTCTGGTACAAACTCTGGATTTGTAAGATACTGTTTTCTTATGATAGCCATGTAAGCTGCGGGAATGTTATCCTTGTCATACTCATGAAGAGACTGAAGAAATCTAATGTCACCCAGAAGTCTCTTAGCAGGACCCCAGAAATCCTCAATTTTTTTTCCAGAACCTGTTGGATCAGGAATCCTATCTGCTTTGATGCCTTTAAGGATGCATATAGCTTCCATTACAAGCTTGACACCAGCAGGAGGACTCTTCATGGACTTAACCACTGTAATATCCTTAAAATAATAAAAACACACACCTTTAGAGCTCTGAACATAGGTGGATTAATTCTTCTATTACAATGGAAATAATAAACCTTTTTATGTCAAGAAAATATTTTTCCATATACATTTGCTATTCTCATACTTCATGATTTTAAATACACTGTGATCTCAAGTTTATAGCACAAGCCTGCATAGTCCATACATATATATCTCATATTCTTTTT
Organism: Aramus guarauna; assembly: GCA_013400195.1. Classification (NCBI taxonomy): domain Eukaryota; kingdom Metazoa; phylum Chordata; class Aves; order Gruiformes; family Aramidae; genus Aramus; species Aramus guarauna. The sequence continues at coordinate 1,523,890 of VXBL01004890.1, read as the reverse complement.
GCAAAATTTTTATTTCGTTCATTTCCATTCTTTCTAGTCCTTTCTCTAAGGTGATATGCAGGTTAAACTAACACTGACATACAAACAAAAATATCTGAAATCTAGTCAGCAATCAGTTTAGAGGAGACAATTCTTATCTGTAATTCATTTTTAGTTGTACTTTTTCTGCTCCTAATTAAGTAGTGGACATTGCAGCTCAGTTAGGGAGTTCTGATGTTCCAGTGTTATGCTCTACCCTTCAGTTCAGGCTCTAACACAACACTGCCAAGCTTATAGGATCACATCAGCAGTGGATTAGTAGATTTAAGATAACAAAGTAAAAGCTGCCTTCAACCCAGAACTAAAGATCTATGCTTTCCGAGTACAGAAAATAAATCAATTAGTATTCTGGTCAGTTATTAAACTGAGCTGAATGAGGGAACAGGCAGCTAAAAGGAAGAAAAGTATTGGGAAAGAAGTACTGATATTATAAGAAATAGCAGAAATTGAATAAGCAAAGTTTTAACTGCAAATATAGAATAATAATATAAAAGAATGCAACATTTCTACATACACATGTACAACTAAGCAAGCAAGAAGTTTGTAAACTAAACTATTTATGGAGAATAATCTCTTTTACTCTTCCCAAAGAATAACTCTGCATGGCAATTCAAATGTTCTAAGAGCTTTTCTCAGAGGATACACACTCCAATAAATTAAAGTATTTCTAGATTCTCATGTTTATTTTGCCAATTAGTGTTAGATTTTGAAGCTCATATCTGATGCATCTAAAAGGTTAACTCTGAGTAGGTGATTAGCACAATTGCTAACACTGTCAAAACACAGCAAAGATTTGACCAAGGTCACACGTCCAGACCTGTGCAATATTTTCATTACCGAAATGAATGATAGAAAAGAGAATATCTTTATTAAATTTCCAACTGATAGAAAATTGAGAGTAATTATCTTGATAAATTGCAGAAATGGAAAAGTACAGTAGAACTAGTATAAAAAGAAAAAAAAAGGAAAGCAATGATTATGTAATAGTGCTTCTGAGGAAATTACACGGCTTTTAGCATGAATGACAAACTACAGATGTCAATAATCCTCCTCTACACAGCATTCAGCAAAACTACAGCTGAAATACTGTATTCAACTTTGGGCAATGCACATGAAGTGAATGTATGGAGAAGGTCTAGAAAGACTAACCAGAAAAGCTGATTTGATTTACAAGAAAAGACAAAAGAATAGTGATTACTTAGCTTACAGAAAAGGAAACTGGAAGTAGTGAGATCAATGAGTAGAGTCTTTAACTGCATAAAAGATAAAGAACCATGTCCACAGGGAGCAGGACAGAAAACAAGGTATGAGTAAGATTAATAAGATTAACACTAAACACCAGGAAAATCTTCCTAATGATAAATGTGTAAAGTGGAACAGATTACAAATGGAAGAAGACAACTTCCAGAGGTTCTTCCTAGTTCTAAATTTCAATGTCTTCATATGTGTATTGCTACAAAATATTGATGTCAACAGCAAAATAACACAAAATTGTTATGCTTTTTCTAATCCTTGCTGAACAATGAGCCACAGGAGGTACACAGTTCCTTTTGACTTTAGATACTCATTTCAGCAGTACTGAATTCTGTATAGATCTGTTTCTCCAAAAAAGCACTTAATCTACACATTTATGTACATGGATTTATGGGCACAATTTGCTCTGCTTTCCATCAGTAGTGGCCAGGGTGAAGGGTGAATTGAAAACAAGAGTCCTGTACAGGTACTCTAAGGTCTCCTACACATAGATTGTTTTGTATTCATTGTGCTATTTAACTATATTTTGAGGAAAAAAACCTTTGTTGTTGGGGGTTCTTCCCCCGAGGAAGTTCCTACTACTTCCCCACCACCACCCCTTGTATTATAATAGTCCCTTCTTGGATACAATAAGCAATGACAGCAGCTGAAGTATTACTTCATTAGCTTTCAAAGCCTCATTCTTGCCTTGATTTTCACAAGTATAATGCAATTGCCTTGATGTGACTAAGTAGCCATCTATTATTTTCACAAAGCATGCCAATGATCTGTCAATGCCAGAATCTAAAAATTTTGATACCAAGGAATAGCTGTAGATAACAAACCACCTACTTTCTATCTAAGGTTTCCTTGAAAGTTTTTGAAAATCTTGTTTTCAGAACAATAGCTGGAGCACATAGTCCATCCTCACTCACAATCTGGGAGACTTCCTTTCATTCTACCATGAGCAAAACTTTATCCAGGCAAAGAAAACCTGAATATACATAAAACCAAAGGTGGCTGCCTCCACTGTCATATGCTTATGAAGAGTGGTCTCTTAACATGGGGAGATGCAGAATTTCAACCTCAATTACTAGACTCAGACCAGATATGAAAGTAGTAGTTGACAAGCTGGCAGGTTCTGAGTAAGAAAGTAAAATGCATATGTTTTCTAACATCTCAATTCTTGAGTCAAAATATTTTTATAGCTATGAATTTTGAAATGTCTATAATAATATTTGATCTTGTAGTCCATAAAAATTTAGCGTTATAGCTTTTTCACTAGAAAATACAGAGTAACATTTTGTTTTTTAAAACTGAAAGATTTCAAGAAGTTTCTAAATTATAAAATTATGTGAATATAATGTAAAATCTGAAAAGGAAGATATCCATACTGATGTATATCTGAATACTTCTCCAGTGTGTAAACATGCATTGTTCGCCATACCTGTGCAGTGAGAGTGTCAAGGGCAGCCAGAGCACTCTCTAAACAAGGCATGGCTTGTGCTAAGTCAGCATCACATTCATCTTTGATGGCTTTTGCAGCCATAGCCTGCTCATTTGCCACTGCTTCATCAGCTTTCACAACTTTTTCAGTTTTGGCTACTTCCAAAGATTCTTTTTGAATAACGACCATCATCTCATCAACCTGCTTGCTAGCTTCCCGTAACTGAGGTTGCAGAGCCTCCAGCTCAGACTGCATCAAGGCTACTTGAGATGCAGCAGAGTCCAGTTTCTCCAAGCCAACTTCATATCTTCTTTTCATTTTCATCACCTTCCTGAAAATAAATAGTACTTTATTATATTTTCTCAGTACTTGATCACTTCACTCAATGGGATCCATTCGCAAAATTTCTCGGTCCTCTGAATAATCAAATGTTCTGCCAATCTTGCTTTATTTGCTCAACAAATAGTAAACAAAAGGGATTACTTGAGCTATAGTCTTGAACTATTATATTATGCATAGTATCAACATATAGCAACATCACCAACGATGTTAGAAGTGGTCTAATGAAAGTATATTTTGAGAGTGTCAAGTCAGACCTTTTGTCCAATAAGGAAGTGTGTGTCCTAAGAGTAGATTTTATCCATCTACCATTCTGTCAATTTAAATTAACTAAAAAACAATTCACTTGCTTTGTTCAGATTAGCTATGAGAGATAGAAAAGAATATTTTTGGTGCACTTGGGTTCCTCTAGAAAAGGTCACATTATAAATCCTTACCTGCGTTTCTTTTCAAGTAGACTTTTAAAAGTGGAAATCAATTCCAAATATGAAGTAGGTGTTACATAGTTGTGCCTTTGAAGCTCTGCATGGTATAAGTCAGATAAAACAATGGTAGATGTGTGAAAGCTTTTACACATATCAATACACCCACTTCGAGTTTCTTCAGACATTTCAACATCTTCCAAGAAGCGAGAGGCAACAGCTTCTAATGCATCTTCAGGCCATGTCTAAAACAAATTAATCAATACCTTTCCCTTATTCAATACTTCACACTCAAATCTCAAAACATTTGTCAAAAAAGTATCTTTACCCCATTTCATAGATAAAGTTATTGAGGCATAAAGAAATTACTTCATGATGAAAAGAGCATCAAATAGGACAATAACAGAACTGGAAAGAACCAAACTACTTAGGGATTCAGTTCAAGCCCACTGTCTTATTTCATCCAATAGAAATACTGTTACTAAGAGCAAAATTTTGTAGTTTCAGTATGTCCATATGTGTGTGTAACTGCTCTTCTTCTTCCAAATCACCTTTAAAGATACAGTACTACATTTTAAAACTTCATGAAATTTAAGTTCCTCAGATTCTTTACATGATTAAATTCTACATCTTAAATGTTCTAAGGTCTTTTGTACATAACAGTCAGATAGAACATGGTTTTATTGCACAGTAATGGGGAAAAAATTGGTGTTCTGCATCAAAAGATGTCTGTATTTTTGACAGGTATTTCAATTTCAAACTTTTTTGACATGCTAAATTCTGTCAGTCCTGGTAATAGAAGAAAACACTACATATTTAAATCTGTAATGCCTACACTACTATGTTCATTCAATTAATCCTGACAGTTATTTTCCTGATGATTCTGCATTCACTCTATACTGGCCTGTATTACAGTCAGAATGGTTCTAATGGTGTAAATAATTTAAAACATGACCCTAAGAAAATTCAAGGTATTTTTCACTACTAACTTGACTGAATAGAATTACTTGCTACTAAAACGGTTGAAGTCATGTTTCTGTTGCATTTCCATTAGAATAACAAGCCCAACAAAAGTTTTGGTTTTACCTGAAACCAGTCTAGTGTGCAGCAGTTGACAAGAGCTGGAAATTTACGAAGGTGATTACGGAAAGCATCTCCAATGGGACTCATTGCCAGTACTATATGAAGCTGATCTCGACAGCGATCAACAAACATGTTAAAAAGAGCTATAGGACTGCCATCTGTCTGTTTTGTCCTGTCCCGTTGGCGATCTACTTGACGCATTTGTTCACAAATTTCTTGTTTCTCATCTACTGCAAAGAGGTTCGGCACTTCACCTGCATTTAGTAAGTTGTTAATGTCTTCTAAGAATGACTCCTTTTTAATCTGTGTATCTGTGAACAAGAAAACTCCCTGCATTTCCCCTTCAGTAGATTTTCTTAGTATGAATTTTAAGTCTTTATGCCACTCATTGATACCATAACTTTTAGATATTTCAACCTGAAAAAGGTTGTATTCAGCCATATGGGCTGCTAATCGAGTAAGAGATTGTCGACCACTACCTCCAACACCAACAAGAAGGGCATGGCTGCGAGGCTGTTTCAGAATACGAGAAATTCTACAAATATGTTCTATAGCAAATCGGAACAAGACAAGCTGCATTGGCTTTTTGCTCATGTTGTTAAACTCTTCAAGGTGACTCTCTACAACTAATCTCAATTGATCCACATCACTAATCTCCCTATATTTAGTGTCCTCTCTCTTAGGGTCATGAAAATCACAAAACATTAAGCTACGTAAGTCGTCTTCTTCCACTCTGCCATCATTGTTGAAGTCCAGATTCTGGAAAAGTTCATGGAAGTCTTCATGTAAGTCATTTTTCACTACTTCTTGGATAAATCCAACAAGCCAAGCCCGGTCAGGATTATCCACCAAGCGATCGTGATACACTCTAAGAACCTGTATAATAAAAATGTAATTCTTTTAACAGTTGCTTTTGAATTTATACTTCTTTTAAACAAGATAAAACAAATATAATTCTGAAAAAGACTTCAAAATATAAATTATCTTAAACTTCACTACATAGAAAAAACAAAAATAGATTTTTAGAATTAATTCAAGTAGTTGAGCCTAGTAATATTACTTCTGAATTAAAGTGAAAATTCATACAGTAATACATATACACACATACATATATACACATATTTATAAACATTATTACATAAATGCATAAAAGGCTGCTGCAAAGAGGAAGGGTTCATGTTGGTCTCTTCTCTACAGCTAGACAGGACAAGTTATGGGTTTGTATTTCAATAAAGAAGACTGCAACTGAATATTAGAAAATGTTTTTAATTAAAAAGAGAGTGAAGAGCATGAATAGATTGCCTGGAAGTCTGAACATCCTTCATCCTTAGAGAATTGTATGAAATTTTTAGAAAAAACACTTCAAAAGTTACTGTTGTTCCTTTCTTTATGTAATCCTGCTTTGGGGAAAGAGGATGGACACTCTATGTTGATTTGATTCTATGAACCATAGCTAAGTATGTAAAAAGCAACAATTATCAATGAACTTGCATTCTTTTAATCCAGGGGAAAAAACCAAACCAAACCAAAACCAAAACAACCCCTCCAAAACAAGAGAGAGCAGGTATCACCTCTATGGGTTTTTTTCGTCTTGTTTTTACAAGGGATGTGTCACTTCAGCTCTTTCGGTGTGTCTATCCTATTATGACTGAAAGACAGGAAGCATTTACTGAAGGCAGTAAGCTCAAGAATTTCTTCTAAAGGCAGCCCAGAAGTAAACAAAACAAAAAAAATCAGTGATCAAACTTTAAATTACTCAAAATTTCCAGTGACCTAGGACTACTTGCTGTTCTTCTCACTGTTGATTTGGGGTTTTTTGGAAGAAGGAGAGAAGACATTGAAAGGACTGTGCAGGCATTCAAAGCAGCAGACACTACATAATCACATGAAAGTGAAGGTATCAACAATCAACTTGTCTACTAAGATATGATTAATACTTTGAAAAAGTCTGATTTCCTCTGCCCATACAGTATACAAAAGCCTTTCTCATCAGCGTGATACCAATTCATAGCTTTTAGCCAATAGGAGATTGCATTTCAAAAATATTAATAAAGAATCCACATGTTTTTCTTATTTATAACAAATATGATTTCTTAGTATTAGGTGATTTACCTCATGAACCCAGAGACGTTTTATCATTCCTGCAGATTCTGTTGTTTCAGGCCTTGACAGGCAAACACCTTGAATAACACGTGAAAAGTCACGGAGATTGAACAAATAGTGAGATTTGGCTGGGGTAGGAAGCAGATTCTTCATAGCTTCTTTATACACATGCATGGTTCCATTAATAATTTGTGGAGTCAGTTCTACATATTGTGATGGAAAGCTATAACTGACAAGTTATAAAACATGGTAAGAACAGAATGATTCTCATAATTCCATCATACTAGCATGTGACTTAATAAATAATATTGGGGGTTTTATACTGATTTGATTTGTGCCAATTTTTGAAGTTCTACAATTACACTTCCTCACAGGCAGTTTTACAAAGCTTAAATTCTCTCACTGGATTAACAGATTAACTTTGCAAATCAAATCTAGTAACTGTGGAACATACTGACAAATTTGGCTATGTTAGCTAATTATACCCTTTTCCCCCCCTCATTTTTATGACTATCAGCAGCAACAGGGAAGTAAGGTCAAATAGCCCTTGCTGTCTTCTGAGATCTCTCTCCCCAAAGAGTCAGAAGATTTCAATTCACAAACTTGGTCTGGGAACAGGATATGAGCATCTCTTGTGGCTTGGCTGTCAGAATGGATAGACAAAGTTGAAATCCATTCATAATAATGGATGTAAAAATTATACAGTGGTGAAAGGCCAAAGAAAGAGTAAGCCTTCTCAAACCACAGGAAATTTAAGAGAAGCTTCCAATTCTATTGTATGAATAATGACTAACCAAATTCTATTCTTATTTATTATACATCAAAGAATACTGTATTACAGAAATATCTCAACTAACTTAATTAGCCTCAGATAATCTAAACCTCTGTTAGAGACTTTAGAACAAGAGCTTTACGATAGGAGTATTTTAAGTTGAGCACTACTGCTGTGGAGTAATGAATAACTTAAAAGGCACAGGATATAAAAGATTATAATTTCTTTTCAAGAGCAGTGTCCTACAAACATATATTAGAGACTTCCTAGTACAATAAATTAAACATTGACTTTGATGTTGGCCAATACATAGAGGTCACTTACCACACTGTTAGATGCCAGTCTAAGATTCTAGAAAAAATTGTATACATGGATTCATCATCAAACTCATTAATGGTAACTGTGTTGAAGTGTCGCAAGAATCGTGGTGTTACTGGGTTTCGTCCACCACCTAAATATTAGAAAGGATTAATACCATTACTAACAGAAAAAATTAAAACAGTAAAAGCCTAGCTGTTTTTTTCTAATATTCATCTTTGATTCAGCTAGCAGGCTCACGTTGAAAAGTACCACACTTTGTCATAAACCTAATGAAAACAACATGCAGTTCTGTGTCAATCTGCTCTCCTGTAGCCAATAGTCTGTAAAATACAGATTGAAATCATCAGGTTATAGATAGATTTGACACTATTTTTAACTATGCTTCTATTATAAAAAAAAGCTTTTATTAAAAACTCCAAACCCCAGTTCTTGATTTTCAAAGCATCACAATGAAAGAAGCCTCTAAAAGTAATGCTGTATACTTTATTCAATTTAAATTTTATCCCAGTTCTAGAGTTAGTAGTTTTTATTACTAGATTGTGATTTGGACAATGAAGCTTTGTGTGGAAATAAGGGGACATAAAATGGAAATTTATTGCATACTAGCTCCTTCTGTTTGGAATTCAGGGTTAAGCTGCTGCACAGTGTGTTCAACTTTCTTATAGCAGCAAATCAGAAAAAAGTAGTTGAAAAGTGGGCAATCTACCATCCCTAACATCAGGAGCATAGCTAAGGGCAAATTAGCCTGGTAAGTTCTTTTTAAAATGTGACTGTAGCTCAGGCATGACCCAGCACTAATGAAACTAAAAGACTCCTGGCCTGGAGCTCTCTCACATTCAGCCACCTGCAAGCAGAACTTGGGATTGCCTATATTTAATTGTGCATGCATTACTAGTATCTGCTGAGGAATCTCAGCATTTTATGCTAAATAGGCCAGTTATTCATCCTACCTCCTTCTACCCCAACTGAAGTCATCTCTCAGACATAGTTTACAATACTTCTTGAAGTTTACATGTGCACAGATGGCAAAATTACACAAACTATTGAGATATAAATATGAATTTTACCCAAAAGATTATCCTCTCCTAACATAAATGTGAACCTAACTTTAACAAAATAGCTTTAAATGTTCTTTCAATAGCCTTATATTTGCTTCAATAGCACTATATACATGTGTAGATTTCAGATTTTCATTTCTTATTAGGAGAAAAAAAATAAACACAGGCTGGAGGGGACAATATAATTTTGTGAGTTCTTGAAGTAGCTCCCTGTACAAACTACAAAAATAAATTCTTCAGCCTGAAGCTGAATTGTGATGTTCGACACAAATAGATAGGACCATAATTTGTGCATTTGATCAGCCCATTTTTCACCATTCAGCCAGAAGAGTACTAGAACAAAATTGGCTACAAACTTTCCTGGGAAAGGAAAATTTGACCCAATTTCAGAGCAGTTGCAAGTCACTTCTACACTATCACCCTGGAAACAGGAACATGGCATGAAAGGATGCTTTACAGAAAAAGCACCTCCAAGATTTGGCTATTTCTGATGTAAAAACAAACAAACAAAACACACCCAAAAAAAGAGACCTGTGCAATTAAGTTATGCCAGAATATAGTACAAGTCACGACTTCACCTAAGCTTTAGAAAAAATGAAAATGTAAAATTTTAAAATTATTCCAGTTTCCTTCTGCTCAGTTATTCCATAGACTGACACATAAATCAAGTGCTTTGAACCATGGACGATCACTGCCTCTAATTTAAAATGACTGAAAGAAGCAGTTTGGCTTCTTTAAGAAACCACATAGATGAAACAGCCGTGGACTCTTATCCCATGGGCATGCATCACCATCCCAAACACAAAAGTAGTATCAGCAGAGAAGGTTCACTGGCATGTTCATATGTTTCTATGTGTAAACAACTCTACAAAATAAGGGAGGAAAGTCCAGGGAGGCTGAAGAAGAAAAGAGAAGGAAAGCACCAATCATAGCCTGATTAAACACTGTAAACATGCTCAGCTATGACAAACTTCTTTAGGTGGTATGTTAGAAACAGGGCTGTGAACAATTCTGCAAAAAAATTCTGTTACATGATTCCTGCTGTAGTGAAGGAAATAGATTATACAGATTCTGTAAAAGCAAACACAACAGCATCAAAAACACTAATTTCTCATTTTAACCGATAAAATATGCCAGGCTCAATTTTTTTAAATAAATAGCACATATAGTCAATGTGTATACAGGCTATCAGAAATATAATGATCTCTATACATCATATGCTTTACTTTTTTTTTTCTTCTTCTTCTTCAAATAAAGTAAGGTTTATCTGCTTAAGAACATCACTTAGTGCTATTTAGAAAAGTTTTGAAGAATAAAATTGACTCAATGCTAATGGTGGGTCTCATTAGACCAAAGGGATTTCACAAATACTTTCTAGATACATTCTTGTCTTCCTGAAAAGCAATATTTCTTCCTGCTAGGCTTGTGTAGTCTCTCTGTTGCTACTCAACCACTCTACTATGACTACTGTTCATGTTTCCTGCAATGAAAGGGTTGCTTGAGTCCTATCTCTAGCCATAAAGACCTAAATTATCAAACTATGCATCAATAAGCATTCGGTCTTTGAGGGGAAAAAAAAAAAAAAAAGAAACAGGAAAAAGCATATAAGACTCATCTCTTACCTGGTGGCCCCATTGCACACACAATCTGAACATCTACTAGTTTAATCATTGAGCAGTCTTTAAGGTCATACCAATTCCAGTGATCTAACCACTGCCGTAGTAATTCAACAGGCGGTTGAGCACCATAGACCTCTCGTGCTGGCATATTAACATCATCTACAAATACAACCTCAAAAGGAAAACAAAGGGTTTTGCATTTATTTATTTATTTTGCTGAATATATGCCATCATTTTGCTTGATTCTGGAAACACTGCACATCAGTTCACTCCCATTAAAATTAGTGGGAAAAATACATGTAAATACATGGTTTTGAAAAGCAGCCCTAAGCTCTTAATGGAGTTGCTGCTGATTTAAATAAAAATCTAATTTAAGAAATAACTGTGCCACTCTAAAGCCATTGCAAAACACACCTGTAGAAGAGAGAAACTGTGCTTCTCTTCTTGTTTCTGAGTGTATTTGAAACATGGTGAACTAATACTCGCTATTTAAACCTGTGTTACATGGCTTTTCTTGGGAAAAAAGATGGAGTCAGAAAGACCCACAAAAATCTCAGTGAGACTATGGTTCTGTTTTTAAATCTATTAAACATTACATATTTCTTGGCACTGCTGTTCCTAAAGTATAGGCCATTGCTGATCAGGAAACATCTTCACACAACTAACCTAATGCAAATGATGCAAGTTCTAGAAACACATTTATGCATTTTATCCCACTTTCTTCTCATCAGTCTAACTGATACAGAGCAGGAATTTGGTCAAAAGAAAAACATTTTAAATCATGGGCCTTGTATCTTATTTAGCACTGCAATTTGGGCAACACAATGAAATGTTTTGAAGTGTTCTTGACTAATACAGATCAAGACAAAATTTATCCCTTCAAAGTATCTTTACATTTTTAAGACTGGGCTAAAATACATCTTGAAAGAATAGCTTGGAGAGGGAGGCAGGGGAAGACCTTAAAACACTTTAAACTTTAAGTGATACTTCCTGAAGGAACTTCTAACATTAATACATTTTGCTTTTGATAACAAGCACTTATTAAATAATAGCTAGGAAATACTGAAAAACAAAACAATACAAAACAAAACAAAAAAAAGGCTGCAAATCCAAAATGTCTATAGGCATCCTAAAAGTACCAATATTAAATCATATACAACTATCACTGTATTATAAACATAATAATTTTAAAATTTTCCTTAAAAGCTAAATTTGTCCTTAATCTGGGTTGGGAGAAAAAAAAAGAGATAATGAAAACTCCCCAGATTTCTATTTTCAGTCCCACTGCAACTCTTCTAGACGGGAAAAAAGATTTGCTCACTGCAGAAGAAAAAAAGAGGAAGAGGTCTAGTCTAATATCCTTCTCAAGCTTCAGAGTTTCATTGATCTCAAGTGGTTTGGCAAGCATCAGCGATAGCAGCATAAAACAGTCAAATCTCCTTTAACACTTCCAAAATCATTGAACTATCCAGGTTGGAAGGAACCTTGGAGTTCATCTAGTCCAACCTCATGCTCAAAGCTGATTCCACAACACTTATTTCATACTCATAAAGACCTCTTATCTCAAGGATAACACCACAAAATACAGAGGGGGAAGTATGACAATGCTATTCACAGTTATTCATATCATATATCACATTTTCCGTTGATTAAAACAGTATCCATATTACTAGGAGAAGGGAGAAAGAAGAGAAACGAAGATCTAAATTAGAAGCATTAGAACTCTGACAGTTTATTTCAAATTGAGCATCCTTTCTCAATATCACCTGTGATCAGCTGAGAAAATAATGCATTTATGCACTGATTTACATACAGAAATATATCAAGTTACCATTCTTTTCCCAAGAGGAGGTCCAAAAATTCCTCTTCTCCGTTTGTCCAGCTTGGACATTATAATATTCTGAGTCTGAGCTGCTGTAGTTTGTGCTGAAAAGTTAATGAGCAGTGGCTTGTAGACTTCTTTATTCAAATTATTTAAAAGAAAATTCTGGAAGGATTGTGAAGAGGAGAAATAAAACTATATACACAGATAAACAAATTTTATAACACTTTAGCAAATAGCAGTGTAAAAGATAAGACATTTTTGTACCATTTTTATTTTATTTAAAATGGTAAAGTAGTATTTTATCTCTAAGAGAACTCATATCATATTTCATCAGATAAACCAATATTCTTGAATAATTCAAAACATAATAAACTTAATTTGTCAGAGAAAAATTTCTAACTCCAATATAGACATTTTCACATTTTCTCAAAAAAAAAAAAATCTACTTAGTGTATTATATAAATTCAGGATGTTAATATTTTGCACACCTAATATTTCATAGTACTAATTAGAGTTGATATATATTGCCTGTACTAATCCACACCCAAATTTGCAGAAGTATCCACAGGTACAAATATTTATGCCTAGTTTTGAAGAGTTTCCAGGAATATTTCCTTTGAAGAGCAGAGCAAGAACATCTAAAGATAAGCTTTACCATCAAGATTGGTAGTATTTTATAATGATAACTACCTTTCAAAGTCCCTTACGTTAGCTGAAGTTTAACCACTGAGGGAAATAATCTGGATCAAACTCATCATTTCAAGTAAGACTGAGTGGGACTCATTTCTTACCCATATGTGTAAGTAAAACCACAAGGGGAAGATACCCTTCCATCCTTCCAGCAGTTGCTACAGAGTATTATTGCATATAAGGTAATGTCTCTAATGACTAGTCTAATCTCTCTCAACAGCCGTTGGGACCTTCCAGACCATATATCTTTTCAGCAGAAAGTATGTTTAATCGCTATTCTTGAAGGAAAAATCTAATACGCTGCACAAAAATATAAGAATCACAACTTATGGAAACTCTAAAGCAATGAGACTCAATGGCCATATTTCTTTTATTCTTTTTATCAGTTCTGAACTCCCAAGAAATATCACTTTCTTAACAATCAGCCCAGAAATTCACTGGGCAGTAGAAACTAGTCATATTCTTCATTATAAGCAAATGTTTTACTTATGCTTTATTATATTTCTGACATCAGTATTGCAGGAACTATCTTTTATGAACAGATTTCCTTCCAGTCTTATTTATTTTCTTCAAAACTATTTCAGAAAAGTAACTTAAAACCAAAACTAAGTTAAATAGGCCACAGTCAGTAACTTCACAGTTGATTTTATCACACAAAAGGAAGGAAAGGTAACAGATTCAAGACCATAAGACAAATTTATTTTATCTGCTTACATAACTTTCAAGTTTTGCTCCTTCTGCAAAACAATTGAGTGTACACAGGCTTCATGCTGACTGCACTGGAGCAATCAACAGAAGCAAATAAATCAATTTTGTGCTTCTCAGAGAAATGGCTTCTTCCTTCTCTCATGACTTAGAGAACCTCATTAGCTAAAAATGCAATAATGGCTTTGCCATATCTCCACTCATGTATCCCCTTTTTGCCTCAAAAGTATACTTTCCCACAGATCTAGATAGAACCCAGTTAAAAATGCTGAATTTGGAAATTTCTGTAAGTGAACCTCAACATTACGAACATTCTATTTGCACAGTTCCATTGCTTGTCAGGCTTTAACAGTCTCCCAGAAAAATTGATGGTATCAGGATTTAACCGATAGTATCTCTCAGATCTATAGGAAGAATTAAAATTTATCTAAAATTTCTAATCTACATCATTAGAATAGACCCTTATTGTTATTTTAATAATGGCATGACAAAATTAAAATTAACAAAGCATCATGTGGTGACTGAACATGAAAAAAAGGAAATGCTTTATCCCAAAATAATGACTCAATCATTTAAAAAAGATAATAAAATCTGCTTTCAATTATACAGTCTGATTTATCCCTTTGGACAGAAAAAAGAAGTATTTGTAGACATGGAAAAAATAATTAAAAAACCCCTCTACATTTATTTTGATTTCTTATTCTAATAGTTGAAGTTACAATCCTTTTTACAAGATTGTTATTCCCTTTGATTAGAATTTCACAAGCTCTGAGAAATATGTTGTCTGTACTAAGTCATTAGTTGCATTAAATGTTTTTATTACTATCATGTGTTTTGATTATCATTAGGCACACTTTGAACCAAGTATATCTTGCCTCTTTCAAAATAAAAATGCACACTGGTAACTTAAAAACAATCACCAATGATTTGTTTTCTCGTCAGTGCTCAGTGTTCAGTGTTCATTTATTAAACAGAATTCTAATCATTTTCAAAGACAAAATTAGTAATTTTCTTACAAGCTTTTCTATGGTACACACCCGTACAAAGACATAGAACAGCAATGGGCAAAACATTATCCAGTTAGAGATCTAACTTAAAAAATCAAGTTATCTGAAGAACAGCACTTCTGCAAACCAGGACCCATGGATTCAAATCAGGCCTCCACAAAATGAGGAACACAATAATTGCCCATGAAAAATTTGACTAGGGTGACTTGTCAACCTACTGTTACAGAGGACTTCTGTTACTCTGTTACGGGGACAGAATCCATCCCCAAATCTGCTGTTTTCCTGAATTTACAGCAAGTTTTTGAAGCTCTGCAAGTGGAGGGGAGGTTATACACAAAACAGTCTTTTTTTCCTTTTTAAAAAAATACGTAAACAGACTGATATCCTTAATGGTAAGACTGGAATCTTACAAGAGGAAAACAACTGTACAATCATGCAATTCAAGAGTTTATCATAACAAATGCTCAAGAAATGTCAAATTATTATATAAGGTAGAATTTATTAGCTTCTGAACTTTCTATTTTACTAACTTAATAGTCTTTTTAATGTATGTATGTGTGTCATACATAGAAATCTGCAATATACTATTAATCTAGATAAAATGCCTGATATGAGATACTAATGTATAACATAACTTCTTTAAATATTAAACAATTGTTGACATTGCTACTTCCTAGAAAATGAGAGATTCACATTGAAACAATTAACTATTTATATACTGAAAAAAACCCTATCCTTTTTTTCCTTTCTATGGAAAAATTATATCAAGTTTTAAAGTCCCAGGACTAGATCATGTATTATATATGGATATCTGGGTACTACTTAAGAATTTAGTCTGGAACTGCAGAGAAAAAAAAAAACAAACCAACCCCAAACCACCACCTTTTGCTACACAACTGCATTTTTAATTGCTTATAATTACATTTCATAATATCCAACAATTTGTGCCTCATTTTCCTTTTAAAAAAAAGTTATCAAATTATTCCTCATCTTACACATTTTATAACTACGTCTAATGTCAGTATTGAAAGTACTTACAGTAATATAGGTGCTTTTTCCAGTTCCTGTTGGCCCCACAAATATAGAAGGTTTTTGATGCACTGTCAACAATTCCATCAATGCCATGTATCGAGCAGTATCCAGAGTTGGTACAATTATTTCATTAAACATCATATCTTGAGGTATAGGAGGAGCTGATTTGAGTGTTTCCACCCAAGGTTCCCAAATTCCAGCTCCCTATTTTAATTTATATGAAAGTAATTATAATTAACAGGAAAAAACCAGCATAGAACTAATGCAAACAGAAAAATCAAAGTTCTATGAGTTAACAGATGAGGTTATCAACCAATTTTTAAAAGGATTAAAAAAAATAATTTCATAAGTTTGTTTCAGAATGCAGTGCTTTCAATTGAGAGTACTTAAAAAAAAATAACACCTGTGGCTGAAGCATGCAACTACTGAAAGACAAGGACTTTATTTTACCTTTTATATCTGTACACACACACATATATAATGGAAACATGCATATCAGAGAATCATAGAATGGTTTGGGTGGGAAGGGACCTCAAATATCATTTAGTTCCAACTCCGGTGCCATGGGCAGGGACACCCTCCGCTAGACCAGGCTGCCCAAAGCCCCATCCAACCTGGCCTTGACACTTCCAGGGAGGAGGCATCAACAACTCTGGGCCAACTGTTCCAGTGCCTCACCACCCTCACATGGAAGAATCTAATCTAAATATGCCCACTTTCAGTTTAAAACCATGACCTTTTGTCCTATCACAACATGACCTTGTAAACAGTCCCTCTCCGGCTTTCCTGTAGGTCCCTTTAGGTACTAGAAGGCTGCAATAAGGTCTCCTCAGAGCCTTCTCTTCTTCAGGCTGAACAACCCCAACTCTCTCAGCCTATCTTTGCGAGAGGTGCTCCAGCCCTCCGATCATCTTCACAGCCCTCCTCTGATCTCATTCGAACAGCTCCATGTCCTTCTTATGGTGGGGGCCCCAGAGCTGAATGCAGTACTCCAGGTGAGATCTCAAGAGCAGAGCAGAGGGGAAGAATCACCTCCCTCAACCTGCTGGTCATGCTTCTTTTGGTGCAGCCCAAGATATGGTTGGCTTTCTGGGCTGCAAGGGCACATTGCCAGCTCATGTTGAGCTTAAATGTGTATTTAATATGGAATAAAACAGGAAATTACTGTATAAATTTAATCACTAAAACAAAACAAAAAAAAAAGCATAGTCAGCCTTTTCACACTCTCATTCATAATAAATACCTCCAAACTGTGGAATTTGAGGGCAGATTAATTTTAGTGCTGAAGCTTCACAGCAAAGCTTTCTCCTTTAGATCAGCCTATTAGAGGAATCTTAAAAGATGTCAAAAATCTCCAGCAGTAAATTAATATAAGGAGATTTTAAAAAATTGTAAATAGCCCTGAAACAACTGAATGTTCCATCCTATACCAAAAAAAATTTTATCTTGAGATAAAAGGGAGAGATTGCTCTCTCCTCAAGTCTTTCTTAGAGGGGGCATATTCCCACTTCTGAACACAAAAATCCCTTTACTGGAAGAACATGTTTTTATGGATTATGATCAGAAGATATAAATCTTTTACTGCTGGTGGAAATCTCAGCCACTTTCCTTGGCAAGACAAAGGAATCATGCATAAGCTGAAATCTAGACAAAAGTAATTCTCATTGTACTGAAACAGGACCTCACAGGAATGAGAAACTCAGAAAACAAAAGGTACATTTATTTTATCTCGGAGTCTCTGGAGCATACTAGATCCAGTGTGTGAAGTTTTCTTCTCCACTGGGAGAGATGCACCATGGATTCACATCTTAATCCCAGGAAAAAAAGGCAGACAAGAAGAGGCAGAGAAGTAGCCTGCTACAGAAATGAAAGAGTTATGGCCTAAAGCATATCAACTGCTTCGTCAATCTAACAAAAAGGGCTGAAACCCAAAACAGTACAATCCTGCAAGAAATAAAAAATAAATTAAAAAAAAAAACCAAAACAAAACAAAAACAAACAGAAAAACATAACTGGTTAAGATTCTCTGCAAACTTCTTCTGCCACAACAGGCACTTAGTCTGGTTGCCAAAAGACAGGCTTTGGTATTGCAAGTCCCAGCCAGTACACAAAACCATTGTTAGTTCACAAGGATGGCTGTCTGGCCTATTCAGTGATAAAAGAAGCAGGCAGTAGAAACAAACTTACAATGCACACCTTGTAGCATTCAAAATAGAAGTCCACATCTTATTTTGCAATCCTCACCTTTTTGACAAAATGATAATCGTAAATTGTTCCTTCTGTTGGAAATGGGACAGTAAAAGCTTTTGAAGGCTGTTGATCAATACTGCTCAACAATTTGTATTGTTCTCTTATCTCCTCACTAGTTGGTCCATTAAGCATTTCTCGCACAACTTTGTCAAATTTCAGTCGATCATCTTCCTTACAGCTAGCTCCTACAGACCATATCAGTGAAAACAAAAAAATACCCTAGAGTTGGGGCGGGGGGGGAGCGAGAAAGTAACATCAGTACCTGCATATTACAAAGTTCTTAGTCATCAAAGTCAAAAAATCTTTGCCACAAATCACAGTAGAATTACACTGGACCAACTTCCACAGCATGGAACCATACTGCTGGTAAAATAGAACACCATTTATGTTAACTATCAGCGTCTGATCACCTTTGTTGCTCAGCACAGAGCCATTATTTTGAGAAAGCTCAAGCACAGACTGATTTTTGTTCCAGAACAATTTAGATTATCTTTCTGTTATTCAAAGGCCTACCTCATACAGCAATGGCTATACCTGCTAACAGGGCTTTTCTTGAATTGTAATCCCTAGAGATCTAACTAGCAATAAATTGAGATACCAGAAACTGGAGAATCATACACAATTTTGGCTGGTTTGTGTAAAATTCATTAAATTTATATCAAGACATCAAATGCATCAGACTCAACTACGTAGCAACTGTAAAGAAGGTAATAGTATTTTCCTCAATGGATATTACAAAATACATATTCTAATGACAAAATACAGGTTTTAATCCTTATGAATCCATTTCACTAAAACCTAGTTTGGAATTTCCTATTCTGTATATTAAATAAAGTGCCTACCTCAAGCCAGGAGAAAATGTCATGGTCATTCATAGCTTTAACTTTGGCTTCATCAGCAAATTCATCCATCATGCAGTCCATCAGATTCATTAGTGATTGAATTAAGTTTGTATCTGAAGTAGGAGACAGTTCCTGAAAAGAAATAAGAAACGGTCTCAGTTGCAAGTGTGTTTTACTCACTGAAAAGAGACTCCTACATGGTGGGGGTTTTCACCTCATTGTGAAGATAAAAAAAATTATAAGATAGGTGTGTCTAAAATACATTCAGAAGCAAGTAAAACAATACACACAGAAACCTTGCTCACAGCCTTCATCTTAACAGTTGTTTTTAAAAATTAATAAATATAAATTCACATGGTCCAAAATAAAATTATTTGTTCCTTTTACACTTGGAAGTGAAAATAATTCATGCACTCTGAGTTTCTCAGAAAAGTTCTTTATCCTACCTTTGTGTATTTCCTAATAAACTCGAGACAAAGCGGTACCATTCTGTCAAACAGGCCTATTGTAAATTCTTTATGCACAGAGCTGATTCCCGAGTGCATTGTATTTAGCCAAGACATCATTAATGGTCTCCAGCCTAACATATGGGGCTCCATATAGACCATACCACACCTTGAAACCTAAAAATAAACAAACAGATGCACGTTGTTTTACGTGATCTCCAAAGGTGTTTTTTTCCTATCTAAAAGGACTTAAAATAGCATGCAGTGTTATAACGTATAGTTTCTGGGATTATTAGAAGTTGGTATAATGATTACAGTGGGGTTCTGTGAGCCCTGATACATATGCATTTCAAACTCAGCTCTATTTCTTCAGCTAACAGGAGCCCTAATGTCAAAGACAGATTTACCTCTTAAATAGAATTAGTTCCCAACATTAAGGTCACAAAAGATAATAAACTGACTGCTAGAGTGCCTAACACTTATTTGTAATTAAGCATTATTTTTAAGTAAAAATTCCTTCCCAGTATGACAATGCAGATATTTGTTCTGTTCATATTATTTGAACCTCTATTCATATTTAAGAGAAAATTTTTGCATTCCACAAAGTGTCCTCAGAAAAAATAAGTATGATAGATAAAGAAAAGTGCCAGAAATGTGATTTTTGGTTTTATTATTTTTCTTGTCAGGCACTTGCAAGGCCCGACTGTGAACAGTTACAGGGTCTTCTGTATACGTAATTTACATTACGTATGTAAATATGTGATTTTTCACATCATCTTGTAAGATTATGAAAAAATTAAACAAGAAAACCAAGCTACAATGTTCTTTTTTTTAAAAACATATATCAAAGAAATACAAATTTATAATTACTATTCTGTTATGTATACTTTAAAAAAATTAGAATATATCACAATAATCAAAGACATTTGTAATCAGTCTTTCAAAGACAGCTACTTACAGTAGCAGGAGAAGCAACTTCTAAATCCATTGGTTCAAAAATAAGGCTCATTTGCTGTGACATTGTGATGATCTCTCCACTCATGAGGCACAATTTTTTATTATCATCAAGTACAGTATTCATATTCTCAATCCATACTGCATCCACTGGTCCATCAAAAACCAGCCATTTCCTATCTGGAGTCTGGTTTACAGAAAATATTTTTAATCAAATATTTGCAAATTTTTTTATTACATTTACCGTAAAATACATATTTTAGATCTAAAGTTGTTTTCCACAAAACTACTCACTGTACAGACTTGAATTCACAAGCAGTTTCTGAAATCACAATCTATAATTACAATTTAGTTTTATAATTTTAAAGCGCATACTGTAGTTAACTATATAAGGTTAATATAATTTGTTTCTTTCAGTCATACTTGCAATGCAATGTATTGCTTCTGTCAAACTGCTACATATTCCAAAACTTTGACTTATAGTACAGTGAGACTGTTAATACAAGTTACTATTCATCACTAATACCTACAGCACACTTACCATGAAAGGCAATAGGACTAATTTAAGGAATAAGGTAATATTTAAGTGTAACATGTCTGGGTTTTTACAATATCAGCAAATAGTCATAGGTACTCATCATATTTCTTACAGGAAAATACAAAGCAGTTGTGCAGTTCTGCAAGTGTTATTAGAGTTGAACTTCACACTGATCAACTTCAATATACTATTAGTTTATTTAAGTTTATAGAGGCAAAGAGTCTGATACTGCAATCACTAGCAAAAATTAAAGTATCTGTCCAGTAGATTATACTCAGTGAAAACAGTTCAATGGACTTCAATGGAACGTCAGCCATTAGCCACACTCAGAAAGGAGTTTCTTCCAAAATAAACATCAAAATGCCAATACCCATAAACAGCACAGACTTGGGCTATAATCAGACAAAATAAGGAGTGACAACATGGTAGAAAGATGAAATATTAATTTATCTGTAACATACACAAACACCTTTATCTTCACATAAGGAATTCTAGAACACAAATTTTGTTTCGCTAATATCCAAAAAGTATTTTGCATGGAGCATACTACAATCAAGCCAAACTGCAGACTCTGCATTCAAATGATTAAGCATATGAATCCTACAACGGTTGTGCAAACAACATGAAATTAAAATCTAAAATGTAGACACTGAAAATTAATTTCCTAAAGTGCTCTCAGCCTGTTAAGCACTTACTTGGGAAGAAGCAAACGCTCTGAAGCTCACTGCTAGGATGCCATCTGACCACTCATGTGACACTGGATCAAATTGTCCATATAGCTGACCCATTGTTATGGATTTGGGATTTAAAACAGTGATCTGAACTTTGTTTTCTTCCATCAGCCCCTGAAGACACAAAAGTAATAAAATCTGTTAACACCGAACATGCAATTTATTATGCCATTTGATTTATTTTGAATTTTACAGTTATATATTAATAAATCTTCATAAAAATTCCATTAGTTTACAGCAGGAATTACACATATTACATTTGAACAATGGTTTAGAAGTGTCTAAAGACAATTATCCCAACTTTATCATATGTAATTAGAAATACAATTTTAATACTGAACAGTAGCTTGATTTCTGAAAATGGAATTTTTTTTTATTTTTTTTTTTTTAAATGTTAGTGAACTGGACATTAGGCAGTCAAGAGATCCAAGTTCTATTCTTACAATTACAGGGATTACAAGAGGCCAAGCAATTTTTCCATTTTTAAGGAATGAATATGACTGCCTTGGTAAATTTCTGAGATTGATGTCAAAATGGCATTACAAAGTCGGTTTGGATTTTTGTTGGGGTTTTTTTTGTTTGGTTGTTTTTTTACTTAAAATGTAAAAAATATCAAATTTTACTTTTTGATTAAACTTCAACTGATTCCTTCCTTCTCTTCTTGTGACCAAATACGACATTTAATACTGCACACATCAGAGATCAGGTGACAGAAAAACCCTGTTCTACAGGAATGAATTACAAGAAAAAGTGACAAACTGCAAACACTCATTTGATCACCTACTTACTATAGCCACAAAATACAAGAAAAATCTATCCTTGATTTAAGAAAAAACCTCTTTCTTTCCAAAAGCAGTCCTATTGTTCATGAATGTGAACTGAGAAATCAGGAGTTCAGCATCATTTCACGCCTGTTCTGACTGCTTCCTCCCACAGATACACATAATCTTTCTTTGTTTCCCTTCATCAAATATAAAATGCAGGAATTTTCATTATATATATTATTATTTCAAAGGAGAAACAAATATGTTTATAAAAAATATGATTAAAACTTCTTTTTCTGACAGTTTGTATTGAATTATAATAAATTGTAACATACTTTATTTCACCAAAGTGAATATTCAGAAGGGAATGTAGTATTTAAAGAAAAGGGAATATGGATAACATCATCTTGAAAAGAGTTATAAGCTATGTGAACAGCAAACACACAATCATGACAAAAAAAATAATTTAAAAAAAAAAAAAATTGAGTACAGCAGCTTTCTATCAGTTGCCCAGCTAAAAAACTAAAACACTGTTGCAATGACAAAAATTTAGATTTATAGTCTTCAAGATTTGCAAGTACATTACAATGTTCTGTTGTATTATTTCTGTTAGCAGCTTCTTACCTCATTCATCACAAATCTCTCCTTCTCATCTTACTCATCACGATGCCCCCTAATTATAAAATTCAGATATAGCCCAAATAGAGCTGCTAGAGTTCCCACAACTAAACACTAATCAGTTCAGATCAATGAGAAGATTTTCTTCAAAATTGTAAAAATCCTCAAAAAAAGCAATTTTTATAAAAATGAATTTTTGTTGATTAGTTGGATATCAGTTCTATTGGGGGGTGGGGGATAGGCTCCAATAGGTATGATGCTATTAATCATTAGAGTTGATTAAGAAGCTGAGTTAACTGGAAGAAAATCATCAAATAAAAATTTCTTACTCTACCACATAACTTTTCTTATTAACAAAAAGAAATGGGAACAAGTGGACAACGATTCACTGAATTAAAAGGAAAAGCATCAAGTTAAATATTGCTTTACTGGAGTGACAGGCAGGAACAGAATTTCTCCTACATACCTAAAAAGCAAAAGTGTCATAATTTAATCTGTAATATAGGAAGCAACTAAGTAACAGCTTTTAATAAATGATCATAAGAATAGAGTTCTGTTTGATAGCAATACCAATGTGAAAGTCTAGGCAGTCTAGTCTTGCTGATATCTGCACAAAAATACAAGGTGCCAGCCTAAAGATCACCATTAAGGAAGTGTCCTGAAGATCACTTATGCTTCATGGTTATTACTAATTTTCTCTGGGGGTGCCCGGAGTTCACTGAGTCGTCCAGTCACCTCTCAAGTCTCAAATCCTACACACTTAATTTCAGAAACAGCTACAAAAGTGCCTTGTATTGGATTTATATCCCATCCTAGCAGATCTCACTAGACTAAATCTAGAGGTCCTTAGAGCACAGAACACTAAAGACAGGAACTATGACTAGATTATTCTGCAAAAAGCCTCCACAGCCCAAGTGGCAGGAGTCCAGAGATCCCATATGAAATAAATATTTTGATGGCGTGAATTTGAGCAAGATTTGATATAGCTATACTACTGGACTACTTAAATGTTCCACAGATAAAAATTATTACCCACTTCTCCTATGTCAGGTGAGAAGTTATTTAGCAGAACAGATCTTGTATTTGTTTCAGATCCAAAATTTGTCTGAAAAATTGAAATACTCTGGTTTCAAAAATAATCAAAATTTGAGACTATTTAGTTTCAGGGTTTACGTGGGTTTACTATATTCTTATCCAAAAATCTTCAAAACTTTGTAAAAGTTTATGACGCAGATCCATTGTTTGGTATAGTTTAAACTGAATAATCTCTGTTAAAAGAGAGTTCAGCAGCTCTCATGAATAAATTGGAAATCTGGTACAAAGCTTGCACAAGGAACAGTTCATCATGAAATTTCAAGTAGCTAATCATTCCTTGTCCAATCCAATGAAAGAATTTAGAGAAAACGCCACTGTAGAAACATATGAAATGTATATATTTAAAATTGAGTCATCCTGTCTTATGTAAATTTGGAAGTACAGCTTCTCAATCACATTCTTTAGCTTTTCCTTATACTTTTAATTTCCTTAAAGTAAATTCTGTATTCACTATAAATACTAAAATAAGTTTATGAAATGTATTTCAAAATAGTTTTCACCAGAAATATTTATAAAAATGTTTAGATACCTTCTCACACATGTCTCCCAGTGCTCTTGCCAGAACTCTATATGCACATGTCTTTCCCCCAAAAGGCTCTCCAACTATCATAAAGCCATGACGCACAATCATCATCTCATATATCTGCAGGATCTTCATAGTAAATACATCAGTCATTTGCAAATTCATAGCATCACAGTTTGTTTTGATGGCTTCTAATAGGTCATTGTAGTCTAGTTTTGGTAGCTTCACACCAGGAAACAAATCAGAAGTAATACCCTATCCAAACAATTAATTGGAAAGGACAGTTATTTTCACAGTAATTTCATTTGAAATTCATGCAATCAACCCTTTGTTGAAACTAGGCAGACTAATATCTACTTTGATTAAAATAAAATAATTATTAATTTCACATGTCACCCTTGTATGAGCCAAATACTGACTTTGCAATTTATTATTGATATTTACTTCATGTATCTTTTTCATGTGTAACCTGGGTACACAGAGAAGCAATTAACTATCTAAGCATGTTCTTTCCTGATAAAGATTAGCTTTTATTAAACTAATTTATAAAGATTACAGTTAGAAAGTAGAGAAAGCATTTACCTTTTTTTTTCCTTAAGTGAAAATTAATTAACTGAAATCTAAACTTAAAAGCAAAGATCCTGCAGTTTTGCTTACAACAAAGTAAGAAAGATACAGAATAAACTGAAGACATAACAAATGAGAAAAAGAATCTCTGGACTATCATTTCAATTACAGAGACCTGTAGTATCAACTTGGAAACCAAGCAAAGATTACCAAAAAATTATTCAAAATAAACCATATTCTTTAGAAATTACAATGACAGCAATTTTTAGTGACCTTAGAATCGCATTATTTTGACATTTTTCCTGTTACTATCTATGTTGGTTTCTGTCTACTGTGTGCCTTGGTTTTCTTTTAGCACTGTTAGTTTCCACTGTTAACATGTTAATGAGCATACCACATCCTGACCTTAAAGTGTTTATTAAAGTGCTACCAGGGGTATGTTTTACAATTGACTATGACAAAAACAGGGCTTTTCCAATGAAAATAATCATATTTCACAAGTAGAAATATGAAGCTACGTTCAAGGTGAGCAGCTTTTCTTGTCTGAAACACATTTGATGCAAAATTTCCATTGGTCATTCATCTCCTCCACTTTTTCTCCACACTTTTTGTTAAAGAATTAAAGATTTACACACTTGTGCTAGAATGTGGTCTTTCTATGCCTACTAGATTTTATACCTAAGATAATGAGAGAAAAAAAAACCCAAAACTATTAATCATTTCCTTCTTACAAAATGGATGATGTAAATATGGGGAAATTGAAGAATACCATATTAAAAGAACCTATTTAGTATTACAGCATAAGTTGTACTGCTGGGCAAAAGTGTTTTATCCACAACAAAGCAGGATCAATTTTATAAACAAATTCATTAATAGGGTACCTAAGCAACATACATTTGTTATTCTATGAAAGTGAAAAATGTGTAGTATTACTTCATAAATATACTTAATTTCTGTACATTAAATCCTTAAAATTGCTATTCTTATTCTTAAAGACTGAAACTTAGAGAAACAACTTGTGAAGATCTTTCAATTTTCCCCAGACAATTTCTCTAAATTTATCTCAAAAATTATGAAAACATGAAATCTCACTTCAAGCTTATGACTTGTTTGCAGGAACAAGCGTGTAGGCAGAATTTTAATTAGATTAGAGTAACAGTGGCCAGAAACATATATTCAGTTTCTTATTCATTATGTTTTCATGTAACTTTGGGCAAGGCAATTACCTTTCTGTGCTTCAGATTTCTAAGGCTTTTTCTTAAAATTCCTAAAGGAAGAGCTTCCATATTACTTTCATGCTCTCATGGATGTTTTCTTATATAAATTATCTCATTTTATTCCATTATAAAGTTACAGAAAAATAAGCATTATGCACTGAAAATATAATTGCAACTAATACAACTGCTAAAATATACTTATTACTATCCAAAACAACTCATGAGGGGTTTTGATGTTGTGAGTGTGTAATTGCACACAAATTCCCACGGCTGTATATAAAGAAACTTTTTGTCCACATAATATCTTTCCACTAATGTTTAAAAAGGTACACATGAAAGACCATGTTTTCAGTTTCCAAACTTCTATATACAGCACCCCAGATCCTCTCTTCTTTTTCCAACAGGACGCAGAAAGCTCATAGATACCAAAAATGATGCAAACTTTTCCTAATGAAATTGACAGCTCACATTTGCATTGGGCATGTCTGTTTCAATCAGAGGTGTATTAAAGATGCCTATCCTGCAGCAACAGATTAGAAGTCCAATGCAAAGGGCACATACTAAGACACAGACTGACTGCGTTAGTGCATCCTGTAAATCAGGGGAGCAAGTTACAGGTCATTTTCTCCAGCTCAGTTCCATACTGAGATCAACTCAGGACAAGAGTGAGTCCAGGCCATTTAGTCTATGTACTATTTTGCACATGTTTTAAATTAAAATCTAAATTTTCTCTTATAAAAAGGAGACTATTAGTACCTACCTATTTCATAAGAATACTTATAAAGTACTCTGAATCATGAATACATAATATATAAAAATAGTATGTTATCATTTCAAGTGGTAGACTTGGCAGGAACATTCATAAGTCTGAACTATCAAAACCCAAAAGCTCACTGTATTTGCTAGGAAGGAACATTTAAGAATAAGTTTTAAAATAATTACAGGCTAGATTAAAAAGGTGTTTGGTCCATCTCTCTGATAAACCTGTTATATACTATTTCTATCAATTAATATTTTTAGTGAGCCCTTTACATTAATAAAAATCTGTGTTTTCTACCTCAAAAAGCGGTAAATCATGAGACAAGAATTTAGGCAGGTTGACATCCGTAATGGATCTAAGGAGCAAAATTTCTTCATCTTCCAATGGATATTTCAGCTAAAAAATATAAAAAATAGTGTTAGTTAATTTTTTATAATTTCAAAAAACAGATGTTAAACTTGCCCATTTACTGAACAGTTCCTGTTGCACATGTGTGTAATTATTTTGGCAGGTTCAGGTCCACTGATAACAACATATGTTCTGGCTGTATGTCTATACATTCATATCAAGAAGTTTGCAGTAGGTTTCTATAGTCAGCCAATTTCACTGTAGTTTATGCCCAGTGATGGGTGTTACTATAAATTTGATATGACATTTTTCCTAAACTGTTGATTTTTTGCTAAGATGTATTCTTTTTCTTCCTAAGAAGGATAGTTTTCCCTTCTTCAACATAAAACCTCTGCCTTCAGCAAAGTGGAAATTCTAAAAGCTCTCTCTCCCAGGCAAAACCAAACCAAACCAAAAAATGTACATCTTTTACCACAATACATAGTTTAGCTACTGATTTTGGGTTTGTAGGGGTTTGTTTTTTTGTTTTTTTTTAATAGTAGGATTACAGATTGAAAAAAAATTGGAATGGAAGAGATTTATAAATTATACTAGTCTGCCTAAATAAAAATAATTTAATTAATAAAAGAGTTTAGTTTCTTAATAAAATGTATTCATTCATTGACAAGGCAAGCCACAACAAAATACTACATCTACACCATTTTTCTTAAAGATAAAAGAGTGATCAAAATCACACGTGGCAGATACTAGCCAGCACGTTACTGGGAAGTGTTTACGTACTATGGCAAAGGCATCTGAACCTGGTAAGAAAAGTAGAGCAAAGCAGTGACCAACATGCCAAACAACTCAGTAAATTTGCATTTACCTAGAATTCTTAAAAGATAACCAACACACTTCATAGGTATATCATTCAGTGACAGTGGTGTGGTGAATGGCCCAGTAGCTTTTTCTCTTCTTGACTTTCCTCAGTTTATGCCCTAATACATACTCTTTTCATTTTCACAGATATCACAGAATGAAATTTTAAACAGCTACTTGCCATTATGTACAATAGTGTACCTTTACTTACAAGAGAGACACATTACTAAGTTATTGGATGACAAAGAAATTTCAAAAAATCATTTACCTTCAGGTTGCCAGCAGCAGTGAGTACTGATTTCACAGCTCTCATTCCATAATCATAATGGTGCTGAGATGACAACTGCTCTGAACACAGACGATACGTAGCTACAATCTTTACAGATAGAGGTCGAGCAGTAACAAAACCACAAGAATACAGAACAATCTCTGCAATCATGGCATAATCAGGAACCATCATAGCTACTGTTCTAAAGAGAGCCTATTAAACATATATGTGAAAAAACAGATCAGAAAAAATTATACCACATTATATAATTTTTTTCTACAATTACATAAAATACTTTTTTTTTCATTATTTCATTAATACAGTGACAGCTAATTAAATTTAACTATCACAATTCTGACTACAACATATTCATCGCTTTCCAAAAATGCTTAGAAATACTTTATTTTCCATTGTGATAATTCATGGTGGTAGGTCATCTTCATTCGAGATTAACAACAAAAACACGTAAAACACCACAAGCTCTAGAAGGAATAGGAAAGTGCAATACAACTACCACAAATAAGTTGATGCTATCAGACTCCTACTAGCAATGTTTAGCTGCAGCCTATGCTTCAATTTTACCATTGTTCTACCAAACAAGCATCAGAATACTTTAAAACATACAAAACTTCCACTATTTTTCATATTCTACGAGAAAGTTTTTTAAATTGTCCTCTTTCATCTATACAAGTAGTATTTTTGAATCCTGTATTTACACTGTGTTAGTGAGCAAACTTCCCAGACAATTCTGCAAAATATTTACAAAGACTGTACTTTTCTTCATTTTTATCAATTTATCAATATATTTGCTCAGATTTCCTTTTCCTTCTATGGACACAGGACAAATTAATTTCAAGGGTAAGAAAGGATGTAGCATTCTTGTAACAATCACTCAATAATAAACTTAAACAGAATAGAAATCTCTTAACATTAAAAACCCAAGTCCTTTCAGATTAAACCAAATAGTTTGTCAGAAAAAACAGAGATTAATAAAAATCCAAATTTTTATTCAATATTAAGATATTATTCACTCCTTCTACACTGTAAACTGTTTCTTTTAATTTTTGAACTTTCAAGGTGCTTAGCCAAGAAACACATGAAGTTGGGGTTTTTTAAATCTTTTTCTTTTATCCTGACAGTCAGACCTTCAATCAGGCAACTACTTCCTGATGTTTTAAAATTTAGTTTATTCCTATTTTTCAGTCTAATTATTGTTTTTAATTTCTTCTTCTGAGAAGATGATTTTTACTGTAGTGGAAGAGGGGCCCAAGACAGCTGGCTAGTATTCAAGGGTCACCTCCTCCAAGCTCAGGAGCGATGTGAACCAAGAAAGGGGAAGTCAGCCAAAAACATGAAGAGGCCTCCATGAATGAACAAGGAGCTCCTGCGCAAATTAAACAAAAAAAGGAAGCCTACAGAAGGTGGAAGCGGGGACAGGTGGCCTGGGAGGATGTCCTGGTTTCAGCTGAGAGGGTTAATTTTCTTCATAGTAGCTAGTATGCGGGGGGGAGTGAGCGAGCAGCTGCATGGTGCTCAGCTGCCGGCTGGGGTAAAACCATGACAGAGGAGTACAGAGAAACTGTCTGAGAGGCCAGTGACCAGGTTAGGGAAGCCAAAGCCCTGGTAGAATTAAATTTAGCCAGGGAAGTTAAGGACAACAAGAAAAGTTTCTATAGGTATATTAGTGATAAAAGGAGGACAAGGGAAAATGTGGGCCCCCTCCAGAATGAAACGGGTGACCTGGTTACCCAGGATATAGAGAAGGCTGAGGTACTCA
>VXBL01004890.1:1445424-1493038 GCA_013400195.1 Aramus guarauna | reverse complement strand
GCTCTGGGGGCCTCACTACAAGAAAGACATGGAGCTGCTGGAAAGAGTCCAGAGGAGGGCCACAAAGTTGATCAGAGGACTGGAGCACCTCTCCTATGAGGACAGGCTGAGACAGTTGGGATAGTTCAGCCTGGAGAAGAGGAGACTCCGGGGACATCTAATTGTAGCCTTTCAGTACCTGAAGGGGGCCTACAGTATAGATGGAAAGCAACTGTTTATCAAGGACACTAGTGACAGGTCAAGGGCTAATGAGTTTAAACTGAAGGAGGGTAGATTTAGATTAGATATTAAAAAGAAATTCTTCACTGTTAGAGTGGTGAGGCACTAGAACAGGTTGCCCAGAGCGGTTGTGGAGGCTCCACCCCTGGAAGTGTTTAAGACCAGGTTGGATGGGGCTTTGGGCAGCCTGGTCTAGTGGAGGATGTCCCTGCCCATGGCAGGAGGGTTGGAACTAGATGATCTTTGAGGTCCTTTCCAACCCAAACCATTCTACGATTCTATGAAAAACCTGAAGTTAACCAATAGTAAGCGTTCTTAATAATTTCTATATTTGACAAAAAGTGGTTTCTTTTTTAGTTTCTCTATTAGCTAGTAAAAGTAATAAAATGACACGTGTTATAATAATACCTTAAGATTATCAGGAAGTTCCGAACGCCCAGCATAACCAGGATTCATGGTAATGAATACAGCACATGTAGGGTTCAGTTTTAGTTCAGTTCCTTCAAATACTATTAAATCGGATCCAGAATTAATGCCTACGGAGAAATAAAATCTAATGTAATTGCTGGGCATGTTCTGTTGTATCTTTATTCTTTGTCATATCTAAGTGAAACATACGATTACAATAACAGGTTACCTCTTTGGATAGTAAAAATCTGCTGAGCAACCACAGAGAGTACTTCCAAATCAATCCTGTTGAATTCATCAAAGCAAGCCCATGCTCCACAAGACAACAAACCCTGGAAGAGACAGGCATATGACTAATAGGTAACTACTTAATTTGGACATGCCAATCAAAATATTTCTGCAATAAGAAAAAAGTTTTAATGTACAAAGAAAGGATTTCTATCCATGATCCAGATCACTAATTTCTAAGCAAAATCTCTCCAGATAGAATTTGTTTCAAAAAGAATTACAGAAATTTAAAAACTAAGTTTGCTTGTAAAAAAGAAAAAAAAATTAAGAGAAAAAGTCTGTACAAACTAATCCAAAATCCTAATTCTTCTGTCATATGTAAAGTACTTATCAAATACACACATTTTGTATGTTCTACCTTTATAGTCACCATTTTGCAACTGGACAAGGGGGAAGATTTCAGTACTAAACAAGACTCAAAAAAACCCTACCCTTCTTTTGCAACTATGCTAATAGGGTTCACTATGAAAAAAGGCAACGTAAGGAATTCTGCACTGCTAAAATTAACCGTTTGGTTATGGCATCTTATGGCATACCATGTTATTTAAAATGCAACTAAAGAATAATTCTCTCTTCCTACAGTTCTTGTTAATTCATAAGTCTTTTCTGAGATATGCTCCCCAAATGCTACTGTACCATCTCTGCAGCACTGGTAGTTTTTCAATGGCAGCTTTGTTAACAGTAGTTCTAAAATTCCCATTTAAGACATAGAATTTTGCTTTCTTCATTCTAAATAAAACCTCTTAAATTAGCTTAATTTGGTCAACTTCCATCATGCTGAATTTTGAAGACAAATCACATCATTCCAATGCCACCTCTGACTTGGAAGGTAAGAATACTGCCAGGGAGGAAAGCTATATTAGCTCTATTTTTGTACCATTCCAGTCCAAACCAGGACATTGGGCTAAAAGACATAGATGTCTATTCAGGATAGATTTTCATAATACAGATCTGTCTACTCAGGCTAATATTAAAATGAGTATATGCTTGATTTGTATAATATAATGACTCTTACCAGCTTATTTAGAATTTAGATTAAACCTCAAGTCCCCTAAAATTTGCAATCAACTATTAAAAATTTACTCATTGAGATGGCATCTATGTTGTCTATTTAAAGCAAATAAAATCACTATGGTATATTTCATTTTCCAAGCACAGAAAAAACATTTTGATATCTCAGTTGAATTCTTCCTTATGGTAAGAGCTATCTGCACAATACTAGCATTACATAGCACCCTGGAAGTGGAGAAAGATACATTTACAATACCTTAAGACCTTTTCAAGCACCAAAATAATTAAAGAGCTTTAATATAATTGAGAATATGACCCTCAAGATTTATCCAAACCTTAAAAAATTTTCCTAATGCAAGGTAATCCAATCCATCAGAACAATTGAAAACCACACACTGTTTCGCTACAGCCTTTGCTAAATCTTTTGTAGTTTCTGTTTTTCCAGTTCCAGCAGGACCTTCAGGGGCACCTCCAAGATGCAGGTGTAGTGCACTAAATAGGGTTCTAAAAATAAAAGAATAGAGAAAAAAAATTGTATTAATTTTTATGCTATTTTTCCAGTTGCTCTAACTTTTAACAGAAACTTTTAAAAATTTGTTTCATGTCTGCATTTTCCTACAATGGCACAGTGTACTTGCTTCTGCCCAGCTGTAGTTTACAAATGTGTAGCAATGTAGGAGTTTACTAGAAGTTCGCAACAAAGAATAGCTTACTTTCCACTTTCTAAATCTAAACCCTTCTGTAATTTATCACTAATTACAGTGTCACAAAAGATTAATTTTATCACAAATTTAAATTAAAATATTCATACAGGACCAATTCTATTCCACCAAAAAAAATGTATCCTATTCTAATTATGCCTATGAGAACATAAAAAATACAATTCTGGAGTCATCTATACTCAGGGCTAATGAAAATGTCTCAAATAGTACATTTAGTAACTTGCAGGTTTACCTGTAGCATCTGTCTGTAAGCGGAGTAATAACCAGCCTAGGGGTATTGCCAAGATATTCATATCCATACCTCAGTCCAGCATTGATCATCTTTGTTTGTAGATGGCCTTCCTAAGTAACAAGGCATTAATTTCATAGATTAAATATTTTTTAAAAACCGCACAACCATCCACAACTCAACACTATTTCTCAAGGTCCTAAACAGGCCTAATGCTGTTAGAAACAACTACATGGCAGACTACTGATTGCTCTGAGACACCAGTTTCAATGTGATGCAGACAAAAATTAATACACACTGAAAGTATTGATGCAAAAAGACCATTTTTTACACTAACTCTTATCTAAGAAAAGATCCTAGTAACCATTTGGCAGAGTAAAACTGTCTTGTATAGCTACTTAGAAAGTTAACAGAATTTCTAAATGGTAAACAGAAGTAATCATGAACAATAGCTGTAGGTATGGTCAATCTGATAACTATGATACAGCCATGTGTTACCACTACACATACTTTTTTTTTTTTTTTTCATTTCACATGCAATGTCTTCTGTATTATGAGAAATCTTGTCCTGATGAATGTAAAATATTGTATCCTGCCGCTATCCAGTATAAATATTGCTATTTTGCCAACAAATGTAATGCACAAATAAAATAATATTGACATTAAGTCAGATTAAAACCTTTAACTGAAAATTGTCATCCCTATAGCATTCTCTATCCTGCAGAATCAGAAAACCAAAATACAGTCTTTGAGAGAACAAATTTTGTCTGTAACTCCACACACACACACAAATTCAGCAAATGTACTGAGACTCAGCAGCAATGAAAAAAGTAGTTTTAATTAAAATCTGTGTGTGCATGGCTACTGGCATTCTAGTTAGCAATCCATAAAATGATTGGTTATAGATACTCTCTTATCAGCAGAAATTCTCATTGTAGTGTAAATATTCTCTGTGTCAGCAAGCAAGCAGAAATTGAAAAGCTGTGAACAGAAGTTACTTTCTAATAGGATTGAGAGGTATTACTTACCTCCCAGTAGTACCTAAGCTGACTTAACCATTCAAAGTCACTCTCATCTTTGACTTTCTTGCTTACTAGAGATGCAAGAACATCCCTAGCATGAACATCAAGCACAACAAGTGCTCCTAGAGTCACTCGATTCTGCTTAGACAGCTTTCCTCGTACCAAGGTGACAATGTCCTCAATCTGTCTATTATTCTGTTCCAGAAAATCCTCTAGCGCCTGCAAAAATTTTAAGAGTTAAGAAGTTGCATGTCTAGTCTGAGGCATGATTATTTTTTCTTATATTACTTCTATTTTTCTGTATTAAAAAGTTCCTTCTCATTATAATAGTAGTACAATGTCTTTCATTCACTGGTAGTTCAACAGAGTTTTGTTGGTTTGGTTTTGTTTGGGTTTTTTTACTTTTACAGAACCATATGTGAAACATCAATGATAAGTATCTGGAAACAAAACAGCATACACTATTTTCTTCCTGGAACACAGAAAATAGTCCTTATTTTTTTATATATTTCACATTAAGAGAAGGAAAATGCCACATGTTTTACAGAGCTAAATATATGTATACAATACACTTTCGATGGTTAAGGGACACTGTTGCACTAGAAAAACTCCTTTATGTCCTACAACAGTTAGAAACAGTAACACATGTATAATTCAAAAAAGTTAACAAGAAAATGCACTTTCCAGCAATTTTTCAGTTTATTGACTTTCGGTTATAGTCTGCATTCAGTTAGCTTAATCATTTATTTTACACAGTAATTGATAGTTTCTTTCATGCTAGTAAGTTGCTGGTAAACAGGAAAGGCCCGATTAAGGAAAGCACTTGTATCATGACAGGGTGGTTAAGTGCCTTACTGAATTGAAATACAGAAGTGGGAATTAACCTTAGTAACATGTTCACACCAAAATATGTTTCTATAGATGAATGGCTTCTATTTGTCTGGAGAAAAACTTATCTAGGCCTGGTTTAGATTTTTCTCCCTGCTAGCCTGCTGCTCATCTCCAAACACACTAGACACTGGTAACTCTCAAGAGATTATGATGATTTTAAGATCTCTCATCTCAGCTAGATATTTTCCAAACATTAAGTTTGGATAATCATCTGCTTAGTATGACTTATTTTTAATTATGAGAATAAATCAGTAAACACAGAGCTCAAAAGCAGTTCATTTTCTACAGTGTTGCACTGGAAGTTCTGACCAGGACAATATCTGAAATATATCACTTAAGTCAGGCATAATAAACCACTTGCTTACCACCAAGCTTTCCTCAGCAAACATGAGATACCAGTTGAGGCACAGAACACGTCCTCAGCTCCCATACCAGTAATATTCCTTGGTGCTATCCTTTTGACCATATGACTCTATTTCACTGAGAATGCACATGGTCCACAAGACAATGTTCTCAAAATTTATGAAACACTTTCGTTTTTATACAGCATCTTAGTTCATTATTTGGTTTTAATAAGAAATGTGCACCTTTGATTTACATGCAACAGTTATTTGCTGGAAACAATTAACTCAAAAATGTTTGAAAGGGAGTATGAGTCTGTGTGCATGTGAATGCGAACACGTATTTAATATTAGTGACTTAAATGATATTGGCATCCTGTCCCAGAAAACACTGAAGTGCTTTGGGCAGAATGCAGTACTTTTGTTTTCATGTGGTCACTGATTGTCTGTCATGTTTTTTATGCTTTAGTATACAACATAGGAATGGAAAAGAGAAAGAGTATTGAAGGCTGAGAATTCTCTCTGCCACAGATCTGTGAGAGATTGTCAGGAGATGCAAATGCCTCTCCACTGCTTCACTACATACAAGCTCCTTTCCACTGCAGAATGAAGATTCTTGGTCTGAATCCAGATGAGCAGAATTCCCACTGCAACAGAATTTGAGTGAAAGCTACAGGAAGGTTTCCCTGCGTGCCCATGTACAGAAAAGGCTTGATACAGACCAGCACAAGAGCTTTTGCCTAGGCTCAGAATTCTGTACTCAACATTCCTAAAAGGAAATTAATTTAACCCTTGTTAGCTTCCTCTTTTATTCACTGACAACATTAACTACTGACTCATTAATGTGGCGTTGAGTTTGGTTTTGTTTTTTAATCTAAAATCTCTAAGGTTAGAAATCCTGTCTCTCCTTCCTGAAAGTCTTTCGCCAATTAAGGATAAATGGTGCAGAGTATGTAGAAGCCTTATTTCTTTTCCCAGGAAAAGAGGATCTCCTCTATTACTAGGAAAAGAAAATATTTTCAAATATTTTTCAAATCTTCTGGTCTGTTGCAAGATTTACTCCTTGTATTAGCAGATAATGTCCTCTACTTCCTTTAATTCCCTCTTCCAAGACACTCAGAAGCCACTTATCCTTGTATGTCAGAAACTGCTCAAAAAAGGCACTATTACCAGGAGTCATTAATTCAACTTGTGAGTAAGCAGAAAGTGTTATACAGCATTTAAATACTGTTCCATATATGGATTAGAGATTAGATTTAACTTTGTGTTTGTAGTACAGGTCAGCTATATATGAACAGGGAGAAACCACAACCACAATACTGTAGAAGCTCTTTCAATTTGACATAGCAAAAAATAGGAATGAAGAAAATACTACGATGAAGTATCACAAAGTTTTAACTTTATGTGTAACTGTGAAAAACTTGATGTTTCTTTCTGTCCAAACATCAGAGAATGAAAATGTAGTTGCCTCATCTGATGGTGTCAATTCTGGAACACTTCCAGATACAACATGTGAGAGCATTAAGTCTTAGTGATAAACAGAAGAAAGATTCTACAAAACACATATCCTGAACCTTAATTCAATGCCTTAAGTACCTTTATTCCCACTAGCATTAGCTAATAGATTATAAACTCTGTACCAGTCATGCATGTACATTTATTTATTATTTGACAAGGGTGAGGATTGTATATCTCTTCTAATGCTAGTCCTAATCCATCTTCATAAAAAGCACTAAACATTAATGAAGATAAGTTAGACTTCTGAACCAGAGTCAGACAAGCTGCATTAGTCCGTACACCTGAATACATCACAGGGCTGCTTTCACAGAAACATGTCATCTACATGTTGAGCTAAATAGAAGGCACTCTGACATTGTGCCTATATCCAAAAGGAAATATTAATGTCAAAGTCTTCAATGATCACATTTCAGGTAGATCTTTAAAGTAGATACTCAAAAGATTAACTACTACGTTGAACACTTACTCATCTAAAAATGCTATTACCAAAGGTCTGATTTACTACTGCATTATATCAATTTGACATAAATTTAAATTTAAAATATTCTTACCGTTTGGCCATTTCTAATAGATATCTGCACTTGCATTGTCCAGAAAGTTTGCGATACACAAAGAATTGTTTGTCCAGGCCACTCTCTTACCCAATTAACACGTGGAGTTTTTGGATAAGCTTCAAGTGCATCTCCAATGACCTAAACAGGAAAAAGCACACTA
Source organism: Aramus guarauna (assembly GCA_013400195.1). Lineage (NCBI taxonomy): Eukaryota > Metazoa > Chordata > Aves > Gruiformes > Aramidae > Aramus > Aramus guarauna. The sequence continues at coordinate 1,485,675 of VXBL01004890.1, read as the reverse complement.
TAACTAACATGCGAAAACAGGTCATGTTCAGTTCTGGAATTAATTTATGTCAGGTTGTATTCCTGAGAATAAAAAATAAATCAGGGTCTAAATTCACCCTCAAATTCAACTCTATAATACTGACATCTTGCAAGCAAATCTCTCAACAAAGCCTAAAGCCCCCCAAAATGTCGTAATATGAACAAAGTGATCACATCAAATTTCTGAGAATTGATTTCACAACACATTGTGAAATGATTCTTGGCCATCAGATACTTAAAATTTTGTAGCTCCATCTACAATGAAACTATAAAACAAGTACAAATACAATTTATTTAGAAGTAGGATCCTAAACAGAATGGTTTTTCATCTGTTCATTCTAGTAAAAACCCAGAGCTTTTATTTTTGCAGATCATATTATTTAAACTTATGTCTAACTTCAAGTATATTTTCTAATAATAGAATAATTAACCTGGTTCTAGTGCCACTCAAGGATAATGCCAATTAAATCAAAACTTGCACTGGAAAAAAATCTTCTAGTCTATACCAACAGGTAATATTCTTGCCATTAACAAAACACAAGCAAGAATAAATTCTTATTATCAACAAACTCCTCAATAAATTCAGATGGCTCCTCATACAAGCGGTGTAAACTACCTGAGTGAAAATCTGCCGTTTTGCAGTTCAAGCCTCTTAGCTTTTAACAATCTCTGTACACAATAGCATCAATAAAAAAATACATCTATGAGGAGAAAATGTGTCTGTATTGACATTAAAAGTATGTAAATGCTATCTGGTGTAGATCATTATAAAAGTTCTGTAGTCAAAGCTAAATGCAGAACCATTTCTTATTCATGCAGCTCAGTTTGTCCATGTCTGATATGCACCAAATAGATCAAGTTATGCACTTTCTTCTGTACTGATATGTCACTACAATAATCAACCTGTTGTACTGTAAGACAGTGTCAGGGAAAGTGTGTGCACATTTAATTACCTCATTTGACACCAAAAAGGACCACAAAAAAAGAAGATGACAAAGATAGCTAAATATATGACACAATGATGAGACACTGTAAACATCAGAACAATACAATCTGAAAAGAACAGTTAAGGGTCTTGATTAAGGTAGCCATAATTAAATATACATAAAAATGTATAACCTTTAAAGACTGAATTCATGGTTTTAACATTCATGCTAGGCACAAGAATAAAAAAGTGAATTCAGTACATGTTAGCGTTTACTGAAGAAATCAACGCTAAATGACATTAGCCTAGAAAATATGAGGTCATGACTTGTTACCTTGTGGATAGACTTCAGCATAGCTGCTTCCAGTTCAACCAGCCATTTTTCAACTTGACCTCTAGCTTCTGATGTCGAGATTGTCTCTATGAGTTCCACAGTCTCTCCTTCACTACTTTTAATGTGTGTAATATCTAACACCTCAGTAAATTCCACTCTAGCAATTCCTTCAAAACACTTTTTCAAGTGAGGTTGTACTCTAGAAAACAAAACTAGTATTATAATGCTGCTGTCAATTTTTTCTTGCCAATACTACCAAAGAAGTTCTATTAAAAAAAAATTCTGAACAATTTACGTAAAAGATCATTTTATGTTTCTATTAAAAAAAGTTTATCCTCAAGAGTAATTCTTGTGTACTACCCCTTGCAAGGTGCCTACCACAATATTTTTTGAGGATCAGCTTAAAGATGTAAAATATTACTTATAGTCTCTGCAACATATAAACAAGGAGAAACAAGTATTCTTTCTTTATCTGATAATCCAACTGCAGTACATAAAATTCCATTATTTATACCTTCCCACAAACTATAGTAAACATCAAGCAATTTGAGAAAAACAACCAAATACAACCTTAACACAATAGCTTGTAATAAATAAATATATAAAAACCTTTAAGATCTTTTTCCTCACAAGATCTTTTGCCCTGTTCATTGCAGTGTATGAATATTTCTCTGTGACTGAGCTGGCTTTTTATAGGGTTTTTTTTGGTTCTTATTTTTGCATGACCTTGCACTGCATTCACTGCATGCTATCAAGTCTCCATATTGGAAATCAAACCCCAGTTCCTCTGCTTACAGCAAAGGCTATATTGCTTAACAAGATCACTTCTGCAGGAATCTTGTAGAGTTAATTCCACTCAGTATCAGAAGGAATTAAACTGAATTATACTTTTTGCAGTCTAATCCTGAATGAGTCAGGGGATTAGAAATCCCAGACAGAGTTAAAACATGGCAAAAAAAATCTGAAATACTTTGATTAGGGCTGCACCCAAAAAGGTAAAACTCAAGTCAGGGGTATACAGGTACCATCTGATATTCAGTTTTCTACTGGGAAAAACCAGGTATGTTAATTTCACCGTGAATTACTATATGGACTTCTGATCCTTCTGAAAACCAATGTATGGAAGGGTTACTAGTTTAGAAAATAGAACTGAATTTAAAAATTACTCTGTGTTCACCTATCAAAATCTAACCAAGTAGACACTTAACACCATAACTGTTAGTGAGAAAAAAAGAGAGTTCTGGGCTCAGAGAAACAATATGACAAGACTATCTGCATGCACTGAGTGTCACAAACGCATTTCTTAAATATTACCATACCGAGTAGGATCTTTGGTCTCTGAAAGAATCTCAAGCAGTTCATCATTAGATAAAAAAAAGAATCTGGGGAAAAACAGGCGCTTCTTCTCTAGGTATTCATTAAGTCCCTTGAGAATTAGCTCCAGAAATTCATTGCACTTCCTCAGTTTTTCCAACATCTTGTCTATTATTACTACTGTCAGCACATGTTTGTCCTGGAAAAGAAATTATTCCAGATGTTAATGTTAATGGTTTCTCAAGTAAATCACCACGCAGCACTACAGGAAGTCTTAAGCAGAATTAATCTTTATTTCAAATTCTGCTTTACTCAAACCATTGTCAGGGTTACAATTTACTAACCTTCTTCATTTGCCAGGGTTCACTGGAAAAGTAGTTAGGCAGTTGGTGTTAAAGTAAATTTTTCAAAACATGAACTATTATTTTTGAAAATAATTAATTCAAACAGTGCAACTCCCAACATTCTGTTGGAGCACCATTAATTTATGAGATATTCAATTGGATTATGTAATTAAGCAACATGAACAATTAAAACATTTTGATGGATTTTTTAAAAGTGTACCTTTATGACTACAATGCCGTCACACATTGTAAGTAGTAATCAGAGTTCAACGCAAAAATATTTCCTTCCATATAAAATATATAAATATATACATAAGATTATAAGTATTGACATGGCAAAGTTATACATAGGCAACACTGACACTTAAGGACTAACTAATAAAAAAAGGTATTCTCTGATCCTAATACATTTACTAGCTAAATATATGTTTAAAGATTTTTGTTAGCAAAATGTGAAAAGTTATACTTGCTTTAAGAGTATAAAAAAATAAATTTTTATTTCTTTTTACAATATAAATTGATTAAGACCTGTCAAGATACACTATTGGATAAACACTGGGTTTCTTATATTTATACACTTCGTAGATGACAAAATATACATTAAGACATATAGAGCTTTCCAAATTCTTTCTAGAGCTTTCCAAATTAACCTCTCAAATTAAATCAATATAAATGCTTAGAAAAGGTACTGCATAAGATACAATACAAAAAAGATTTTGCAAAAGATGTAAAGGTTTCCAAGCTAAGAACCTTTAAAGAAATACAGGTGTCTAAACATTAGGTTCTAGCATTTAATATGCCTTATGACCAATTTATAGCCTAATCATCATTAAATTTTTTAATCTTGCTCACCAAGTATGGGGTTTGGGGAGTAAAATGAGACACCCATTGCAAACTATGAAATTATGCAGATTTATGACTGAGGAAATCAAACCAAGCAAATGCTTCTGCTCCGTTCCAGTATAGGCTTGGGCTCATCTGTGACTGGATTTATTCTAGTTCAGTTCTATTTCAGGCCCATGCCAGTACATTAACTGACTTGTTAACCGTGAACTGATTCAAAGCCACTCATGCTGTGATGGATAATGTTGTACAATGACAAAGTCCTGGCAAGGAAATGGAGATTGATTAACCCCAATCCCCTGCTCCACTTCCCAAAGTCTGGGAACACAGTTTCTGCCATAGCTTCTCCCTTACCACCTAAATCAGACTGCATTTCCCAGGAATTTGAATAGGGCCAAAATGACCACAGGTGAGATGGAAACAGCTAACTGGAAATGTTAGTCAACACTTCAGTCCCTTCTGCTCTACCCAGTGAGTCTGCACGTGTAAGCACACAGCATAGAACACATACCCAGGATTAAAAGAAAAAAAGCCACAGGTATATCCAAACAAAAGAAACAAAGAGATTGGTAGGGAGAATTTCAGACTATTCAATGTGCTGAGGGGTTGTAAGAACAGTAAAAACAAAGAATACTCCAACAACAGACAGCAGAAATCAAAGACGTACCCAGACTATTTCCAATAGGAACAGCTTTGTCAGAGCTGAGCAAATATAGAATGTCCCACTCAGAAAAGTCCCTGATAGAGTTTGTACAACACAGTCTCACAGAGCAGAAGCACAGGTGACTCGTGTTGCAAGGGACAGATGAGAAGAGACAAGCTAGACTGCTGTGCAAAGCCCAGAAAGTGCAAAAGGTATCTGTAAGAAACAAAACCCTCATAGGGTGACAATACAGATTTGACCCAGTAACTTGAATGCTGTTCAGCTTCGGTTTGGAGAATTTAATAACAAATTCCAAGTTCAGTTTCAGTTCAAAAACTCACAACATTTTGAAATTATTCACATGTACATTCAGCTTTGGTTCAATTCCCTGGTCACATTACACATGTACTTCCAATCTACTGAAAAAACCCAGAAGTGGATGTTTATCTAATTGATCATGGAGGTTCACTTCCCTAATACAATAATCATAGTGTTCTTTTGTACATAAAATACATTTACCTTGTTACTTGCCTCTTCCATCACACCAAACCAGAACAAACTCAATAGCTACATATACTTTTCATCTATACATAGACAATTAAGCTGTCAGCATGCAAACATATTACATAATTGGTTTTATGAAACAATTTTTAATGCACAAACAACACTATAACTATATATTGTCAACAGACTTTTTGTTCCCTTTCTTAGCATATTTATCATCAAATAGAGTAAGTGCAACTGGGTTTATAAATGGGATTCTTCCTGCTTGTTTTTTTTTCTTTCATATGAGAAAAAGTCAGGAAAAAACTTTATGCTTCAACATAAATTTCCTATTTACAGTTCTACTAAGTCACGAAGAAAAAAGGGAATGCCATCATTCTTAGTCATTCAAAACATCAGTGTAACTTATTTTGTCAGTGACACTGTCAGTGTCAATTAGGGGGAAAAATTGTATCAAGAAAATAGTATAAATCAAGTGTATAAAAATAGTTTGAGTACCCTGTTAAAAGACCATCACTAACTGTAGGTTCTAAATATAATTATTAACATATCACAGGTTATAGCCTGGAATAATTTTTTGTTGAATTTTTTTTTTCTTTTTTTGTTTTTTTCTGCTTTCTTCCCCACAAAGACAGAAAAGCTTCCATATCCTAGATTTTTTTTTTTTTAATTTATGGGAAATGGAAATTAAAACACTAAGTAATTTAACCCTCTTTAACACGCATTGCTTAAATTAGATATTTAAAATGAAAGAATAATATATGTCTATTCAAATTTGTGATGAAAAGCTAAGAAAATAAAGAAATTTTATAATACACAGCAATTTTATAAAATAATGGGATATAAATGCAAAAAAGCCCGAACCACACTCAAGTTAGCTTTATGCTTTAAGACAGATCATTCGTATAGACCAGGGCAGAGCATTCTTTTAAGCTATGAAACTCAAACATTACATTTGTGGAAACAGAGTGCCATCTTCTGGAAAATAATGCCTACTTGTTTAGGCAAAATCAACGTTAGATTGTTAAACTTCCATTCTGGCATTTACACTCTCCTTTACAAATAAAGGATGACTCTTTTTACTGCCAATGACAATATATCTCACGTTCCAAAAATACTTTTTATTTGATTAGCATTGAATATCTGAATTAGAAGATTTTATCAAAACAGATCATCCAGCACACAATGTTCAGAAATATACTAAACAAAATTCTGAAATTCTTGCCCTTTTTTATTTTTACCCAATTTCTTCCCTGAAATTAATACTATTGATTTCATAGCTCTATGGGATAAATTCTTGATTTTCTTCTAAATCAGAAGAAAAAAAGAGAAAGAAAGGGGGGCGGGGGAAGTGTAAGATGGAGGGAGAAAAACAGAGAGAGAGGGAGAAAGGGAAGGAGAAAGAAAAAGATAATAAAAAATAACTTTCTTTTTAATTGATCAAGCTGAATTACCAGGAAATGAAGCAGATGCTTCTTTTTGTATACTACACATTTTCTGTATTCCTACATTAACACCATATCTGCAATCCGAAAAGAACTCAAATCAAAAGCTTTTAGACTGAGTGAAGATTTTAGCATTTGTCCTAATGACATAATGGATCTCTGAAAGTTCAGCAAAGGCAGGAGACTGATGAAAATAAAGCTGTATTGGGTTTGCATGGCAAGGTTTTGGGGGTGGGGGGAGGAAGGGCTACAGGGGTGGCATCTGTGAGAAGCTGCTAGAAGCTTCCTCTATATCTGATAAAGCCAATGCCAGTTGGCTCAAAGATGGACCTGCCACTGGCCAAGGCCAAGCCCATCAGTGACAGTGGTAGCACCTCTGGGATAACATAGTTAAGAAGGGGGGAAAAAAACCCTGCACAACACCAGGAGCACTTGCAGCTGGAGGAGTGAGAATATGTGAGAGGAACAACTCTGCAGACACCAAGGGCAATCAAAAAGGAGGGGGAGAAGGTGCTCCAGGCACTGGAGTAGATTCCCCTGCAGCCTATGGTAAAGACCATGGTGAGGCAGGCTGCCCCCTTGCAGCCCATGGAGGTTAATGGTGGAGCAGATATCCACCTGCAGTCCATGTAGAACCCCACACATGAGCTGTTGGATGCCCAAAGGAAGCTGTGACCCTGTGGGAAGCCCGCACTGGAGCGGGCTCCTGGCAGGATTTGTGGACCCATGGAGAGAGAAGCCCAGGCTGAAGCAGGTTTGCTGGCAGGACTTGGGACTCCATGGGGGACCCACGCTGGAGTAGTCTGTTCCTGAAGGACTGTACCCCATAGAAAGAACCTGGGATGGAGCAGTTCCTGAAGAACTGCAGCCCCTGGGAAGGATTCACATTGGAGAAGTTTGTGGAGGGCTGTCTCCCATAGGAGGGACCTCATGATGGAGCAGGGTAAGAGTGCGAGGAGTCCTCCCCTCCTGAGGAGGAAGGAGAGGCAGAGACAATGTGGAATGAACTGACTGCAACTCCCATTTCCCATACCCCTGTGCTGCTTGTGGGGGAGTAGGTAGAGAAATTGGGAGTGAAGTTAAACCTGGGCAGAAGGGAAGAGTAGGGGGAAAGGTATGTTTAAGATTGGTTTTATTTCTCATTACTCAACTCTGATTTGATTGGTAATAAATGAAATTAATTTTCCTGAGTTGAGTCCATTTTGCCTGTGATGGTAATTGGTGAGTGATCTCTCCCTGGAATTATCTCAACCCATGAGCCTTTTGTTATATTTTTTCTCCCCTGTCCAGCTGAGGAGAGGGAGTAATAGAGTGGCTTTGGTAGGCACCTGATGTCCAGCCAGGGTCAGCCCACCACAAAAGCTTCTAATATTTTCCTTCAAATGGCAACCTTATATCCCTACTCTGGAAAAAAGTGAACTTCATAAGTCTTCTCAAGTCTGTTGAATATTTTAATAAGCTCAGTTAAAAAAAAAAAATTAAGAATGCAACACCCTACTAGAAACATCCTTGAGATTGGGGATTTTTTCCAAAATGAATGCAGTTTTCTCTAAACATTATTAGAATCGTTAGAATTACATAATAGGATTACCAGAATTACTACGTAACTGGTTATTCCCTGAGGAACAGAATTTGTAGAGCATGCATTCAGACCATTGATCATGTTACTGTTGAAGATAAGCTGTGCCAGTTTCAGGTGTTACCTCTTCCCTTAGTAGTACCACATCTTTGCTAGAAGCTGTTGCCCTCTCAGCAGAAGAGATTGTAGGAGTGTTCCTCATCCAGTTAGGCTGGCAAATATAGCCAATCTAACCCAATCCAAGGCTGAGATCATCTAACTACTGAAGCAAAGAGCATTCATATGCTCTCATCAATTGATCCTAATAACAGTGCTAACTTCCAGAAAGGGTCAAATAAGAAGCAGATTGGCAAGGCAGTAACGTTTTGAACTGCTAGATGTGTGCAGTGATGGTGTCTTACAACTGCCTTTTGTACTGATTTATAGTAGATCAGAATAGTACTTTTGAAGCAAGTTAAATATCTAAACATTTTAAAGTTATAGAGGTATCTCTACCATTCAATATGCAAATAAACAGCATTTTTCAAAAGGAACAATCAGTATGTAAATTTAATTGATTCATATCAATTGACCTACAGTGCCAAGATCATCATTGCTGTGTTACTTCAGTTTGTATGCTGCTTTATTTTACTCACTAGAAAGGCACATGACCTATGAGAAGAGGTTGGGAGAGCTGGACTTGTTCAGCTTGGTGAAGCAGAAATTAAGGTAGAATTTAACTGTAGCCAGCAACTACATAAAGAGAAATTGAAAAAAAAACATAGCCAAATTCTCAGCAGTGACAGCTGGGCAACAAGGGGTAACAGGTACAAATCTTTGCTTGGGAGGTTTAGTTTGGACATTAGGAAAAAATCATTCACTAGGAAGGTACTGCAGCACTGAAGTCTCTGGAGGTAATCTGCCAGAAATCTCTGTCCTTGGAGATTTTTTAAATTTGTCTAAACAAAGCCAAGGCTGACCTGATGTAGTGTTGGTAAAAGTTCTGCTTTTAGAAAGAAGTTAGACTAACTGAACTGCAGTGGCCCCCCCCAATCAATGCTTCTATGCTTGCTTCTATGTGAAACAGTTCTGCAAAATAATTTTAAAAATAATCTAACAAAGGAGGCTAAAATGAAACAGAAAATAGGTTACCATGTTATCAGAAGCAATTTTTTGGGGGTACATACTAAAATTCACTCTATATTCTTAAGACAGGAGTACTTACCTCAGAAACTGCTTTCATTAAGTCTTTCCATGTCCTAACAACAGAACTGAATCGTCTACTTTCCTCAGGCATCTGAGCCATGATGTCAGGAGAACTGAAAATTGGCTCTAAATAAAGCCAAGTAGCCTGAACCTTCAGCCATTCATCCAGGATATCCTGCACCAATAACAGCTTTCCTTCCCATTCCCTACAAAATAGCATTAGTTCAAATGCATTAATTGATGCTTCCCGTAAAACATTTCCAGCATACTGCTAAGATCTTTTTTGGCAATTTGCATATTCAGCAGCAAGTACAACAAGTATAAATTTTAAGATTTCAGCAGATTATCGTAGTCACCTAGCCTGATATCCTGCATAACAAAGTCCTCATTACAAATGATCCAGTTGTAGAAATTAAAGTTGACTGTAGCATTTAACGAAACAGGTTAATCCATAAATAGATTAACATTATCAGTGAATAAACGTAGCACACACTTTAGCATGTGATAGTATCTGTGGACAAATTCACTGCAACTGAGTATGTAATCTGGTTTCTAGCACACACCAAAGCCCAGACTATTTCTATTTGCTACTATAGACAGGCTGAGATAGCAGAAGAAAGGCATGAAAGTAACCTAAACTACTAAACCGAAAATATGTAGACATTGTCCTAAAAAGACATGTGGTCTTAATTAAAATATTTCAAGTAGTAAATAGTCCAATGGTTAAGTCACATTTTATTTCTGACTTCAAATTCCAAATGTGGATGTTAAAAACATCTGTTTGATAGATTACAGTCCTTCAATATTACTGCACACCACCATGGGTACAGAATATTATAACTCAATAGCTAATCAGTCTTTCCTTTTAATTGCCAAAAATTCAAGATCCTTTAGTCTATCATTTTTTCCTAAGTCTCCTCAATTTTTCTACATAATTTTAAAATTAAGACCACCATTTGACACTTCTTACTATCTCACCAGTATCAGACAGATGTGATATTATCAGTTCTCTAACATCATTGGTATTCCTAATTCACTGACCTAAGCAATTCGCAAAAAATATGTAAAAATAAAATGCTATATATAATCCTATAAAAAGCACATATATTCTTCTTCCTGCATAAAAACAGTGAGTATCATTTTTTACAACTCTCATACTACTGGACAGTACAGATAGACTTATTTTAACAGCATGCACTTTTTATAATATTTATTGTATAAATGAACTTAGGCAATAATTTTATCAACAGGACACTCATACATGGGTTGCACTGAGTTCTGTAAAATGATACATGTGAAAGCATACTTAACTTCTTCATTCATTTCCCTGTCACAGATCCTAAACAACAGATTGCTTTGCTTGCATGTACCTTCTCCTCTACTCGAAGTCCCTCTTTCATTTTTTAGGTATTGGTACTTCATCTCTGGTGATTTTGCTTCTACCAAGAGGTAGAGAAAAATGCAGCTCTCCAGGAGGAAAGTTCGGTAAGTCAGTTAATTTGCTTACACCAAAAGTACACAAAAATGAAGACAAGGAATTTGGAATAATCTCTGGTGGCAATCCAGAATTCTACATGCTTTGTTAGGTTATTGAGAAAGCAACCATTGTGTAATTACCTCAATCTCAAAGACTGAAGTAATAGCTTGCATTATTACAAATGCTGTCAGTCACCAAAAAACTCTCATGAAATTACCATGATGTGCTTACTCTTTTTTAACAGGCAAAACCTACCATTTTACATTAATAAGGAAGTAACTCTTATACTACAGTATAATAGTAATTAGAGAAATAATACTTACTGGAACATGTATGTATATGAAAGTGTATATTCATATTTATTGAATATGTGCTGAAATCTGAAATAGCATTTTTGCAGGTTAATGGGAGTTTGGAGGTACTTATGTAACTAGATAACTACAGCCAAACTCTCCATGAAAGATTTTTGTTTTTTCACAATATGGCTATGTTTGGAGGATTTAAGAAGCAAGTAAAGTATTTATTGAGGAAAGAGACAAAAGCAGATTAAAATCTATACTCAAAGATGGATGTACAGGATTTTTAACATGCAATGCTAAGTTTTGGAATTTAATTTTCTGCATTAGGAACAAAAAAAAAAAAAACAAACAATCTTTCATCAGTTCCCTGAAATTTGTCTTGTTTTCATTCTCTTCATCTCCCTTACACAAGCCCTAACATTTTTAATTGTTGAAGATTTAAAAAGATTCGGTAGCTTTATAATTTAGGTAGAAAGTTTAGACTATATTCTTTTAGTCTACAACTTTTCCATCTATTCCTCAGATATGTTTTATGTGGTAAAACAAAGGTAATGTTATGATGCACCTGGTACCTTACGCACCAGAGGGTGTTAAAAATGTTTAGCCACCTCTCCAATGCATTAGCATTTCCCATATTGTTAATTAAAAGTAAAAATCAGTTTACAGGATTAAATACTGTGTAGCTGACATGGGACAAAAGCTTTAGCCCTTTAAAATGAGATTAATTCACTGTTAAAAGGAGAAAAAACAAAACCATTTGAAGTCCCTATACTTTACATCAAGCAGAAAAGATTTCTTATTTGGTAACATTTCTATTAGATAAAAAAAATTACCTTATTCTATTTTCACAATGCTTAATGAATGGAGATCCTCTCATAGTCTGAGTTTTGACAATGTGGTCATCCAATAACATCTGAATATCATCTACAGATGACAAAATATGGGTTCCTGTTTCTCTGTAGGCAAGAAGAGTTAATTCCATTTGATCCCATTCAGAAATCATTTTTGTTAAAGCTTTCTCAAGTGAATGTTCTTTGCTGGCTGTTTCACTGATGGTCTCAAACTTTTCTAGGAACTGTTCCAGATGCAAGTTAATATATGATAAGACGTTTGAGTCTTCAGAAGGAGACAGTGGTAAACCAGCAATTTTTGACATCTCTTCCCAGTGCCTTTCTTGCAAACCAGGATTGCAAATCACTTGGATTAGAGGAATGTGGCATCTGAAATCCTCTACTTTTGATTTAACCTGTCTTGCTATTGTTAATGCATTTGGAGAATTGTGGAAGGCTTTTTCTAGTTTATACAATCCATGCCAGTAGTTTCCTACATCTACTTCTACTTTGTCTGGATCCACTTCTGTAAATGATCCCTCTGTCCAGTCTTTGTGTTTTCTGTTGAATTCAACAGTCATAGCATAGAGACGAAGATACGGAGCAAGAGTAGTCCGGAGGTTTTTATGCTGAGGGTACTGAGATACTGGCCATCCAAAGGACTCTTCTTCTGAATTAAATTGATCAATCTGTTGAGATATAAATGAGGTCTGAAATACAAACAAAGCTGTCCATGATACCAGGTCCTTACCACAGGGTTTTCTGGTGTTTTCAACAAGTTTCAAACTAAGCATTCATGCTAGTCAATAGAGGGATATATTTAGAGGTTTAAAATGGTACCTGGGCATTCCTCTATAATTTGCTTTATCACGGAGGCTTTAACAGATGGGAGGTAATAATGAGCATCAGGAGTTGCACTTCCAAGAACATAGCAAACCTACATAAACTTAATCCACTCTTCCACTATGCAAAATGCTGCCATATTAACTCAAGACCACATAGTAACAAATTACTGTGCTCAGTAAATTTGCAGTTTAAATCCCAAATCACATAAAAATATTTCATAGCTGAATTAAGAATTCTTTTGCCACATCTCAGTAACTGCATAAGCAAACTGTTGATTCTAATAACACAAATACTAAAATTTACAATTTAAAATATTGGATTAGTTTAGACTATAATCTGTACCTTTTCAGCAGCAAGATCCAATTTTGTATTTAATGCCTGAGCTTTCTTCAAATACCTGTTGACTTCCTGAATATCTCCCAATGTGCTAAGTTCTTCAACCTGCTTAGAGTAGCTTTTCAGTTCCTCAACGAATTGTTCACAGCGTATCTAAACATCAAGCAAGCATATTCATTTAAAAAAAAAAACAAAAACAAAAAAACCCACAATAAATTTCTGTAAAAAGAAGGAATAACTATTCTGATTTGCTATAGTAGGACACTTCATACTTGCACAAAATCCAAGATATACAACATATTTGCACATAAGTATCTATTCCACCTAAATTACAGAATTTGCCCTGAACCCTACTGTTACCTGAAGTGATTTACTGGGCTAACTGACACATTTGACTTTGGGTTCTATGTCAGAGGAACTTCTGCTCTCTGTGATGGACATAGTCAGCAGGCTAATAACAGAAAGCTATATTCAAATGCCTAGCATAACTTAAAATAAATAGAATAATAGGATTAGATTAATAAAATGACAGATGAAGCTAAACAGTTTCACAAGACAGAGATGTCTCTTATCCTAAAGACACACAGTTCAAGGATACTTTTTTCCTCATATGTACGACTCCACAACACATATTTCACATTCTCGGTAGTGGTCAATGTCTGAAACCAAGCATCAAACCATACAAAGCAGTAACGTTTCAAGATAGCACAGTCTATGCTGCACGCTTATAACACAAGTCCCACTCTGTACTTTAGAATAGAATATTTCAGTTGGAAGGGACCTACAACGATCATCTAGTCCAACTGCCTGACCAATTCATGGCTGACCTAAAGTTCAAGAATGTTAAGGGCATTGTCCAAATGCATTGAAAACTGAGAGGACTAGGGCATTGACCAAGTCTCTAGGAAGCCTGTTCTAGTGTTTGACCACCCTCTCAGTAAAGAAATTCTTCCTAACATCCAGTCTAAACCTCCCCTAGTGCAGCTTGGAACCATTCGCACACATCCTATCATTAGATACCAAGGAGAAGACAACAGCAACAATAATACTTAGCAGCTACTTCTTTAATCATACTGCATAAACATAAAAGCTCACTATCTCAAAATATGTATGATCTAAGACAAAACGATGGTGAGACTAAGCAGCACAAGAAAACCAAAGCAGACAGCTACACAGGCAGTAGCTGTAACAGATCAGCAGCCCAGTAATTAGTAACCCTTGTGCCCAGACCCCATTGCTTAGATAATATAACAAACTGTACTGCAAAAGCCTAGTATATATAATGAAAAAAAATCTGAAAGATATAAAATACATGTAAACTATAAGAGATTAAAAAATGAAACAAACCTGCATCAAGACGCGCTTATGTTATAAAAATATCTTATTCTACAATATCCTAACAGCAAAATCACGCAAATTAATGCAGATTTTTTTTTGGAGCTGCTGAAACTCATGGAAATTTCATATAGTGCCATTGACTCCAAAGGAACTGCTCATGTGCATAAATCAAGCCATATGCATGTCTTAAAAGAATTTGTCTGAATTTTACTGTTTCACATACAGTCAACTTTTACCAACATCACTGGAAGTTCTGTAACCAAAGAGCTTTCAGAGCACAAGATATCAGACGTGGCTTGTCTTGCAGTACTTGTGGATATTTGAAAAGTGAATGTGTGGAAAGCAGGCAAGAATTAGTTAATATCTAGAATAATCTAGAAACATCTACCCTCAACCTTCTTTTTTTAAAATATATGGGGAAATAAAAGAAGTTATTCCATCCATTATTTTATGTCCTATATGCCATTCAAAATTAGTAGCTCAAGGGGTTTTAAAATATTGTCATTACAAACCTTAAGACCATCTTGAAATTGCTCTGTTTTTTCTTTAATTATCTTTCTGTGCTCCTCAAAGATATCTGGCATTCGTGCATACCATTGGAAAACATTGCTGTTCAGTCGAATGTCTGCTGGTGAAAAGTTGACACATTCTATCAGGAAATCAATACAATTTACTGCATCCACTAATTTCTGCTCCAATTCAAGCATGTCACATGTTTGCACTTTCTGCATACGGGCCTGGAGAACAGAAATTAAAAAGGAAGAATTTTTTTATATAATTTAATGCCAAAACAATGCTTGAAGTAGTTAATACTTTAAATTTAAAAGCTTATTTTTTACAAGGAAAATTAAATAAAATTAGAAATACATGATCTGAAAAGGCATTTATCTGTAATGGCATGGTATTAGCCATTTTTACAGCATATAACTTATTAATAAAATTGCCTTACTAGGTATTTTACTGAATAAAACTCAAAAGAATGGGTGAAGCTGTATGCACAAATGTTTCAACTAATGGAAGCCAATCTAGACAGCCTGTTTTAAGTGTTGCAGGTTTGGTAAAGAAAGTGTGGTGCTACAAAGGAAAAATTAGTAAATAACTACAAGAGAAAAAAAAGACACACTTCAGAAAGGGAAGCACTGAATGGCCCAATGTAAGATTAAGTCTTCCCTAGCTGTAAGAATATAAGGAATATAGACAGCCACTTAAAATAAAAATTATGCTGTTCTTTCAGATCTGAAGAGTTAGCAGTAAACTGCATTGATACACCTAGCATTCTGTATGTTACTCTTAATAGAATGGCAACAGAGCCCACTTTAAACAATAATCCATAATGACACACTCTGAAAGCCTCTTAACAAGAAAAGAGCTGTATCACTAAAAATAGCAGCCAAATGGACAGATCAATAGTATACCAGTATCTGTAAATATTACTTGCTATCCATCAGTTGAAGACATAGAATAATTTAATATGATGACACAATGGGATATTGCTGGAAACATTTTTAGGTAGGGATAAATCTATGCTTCTGTTCTTTTAACAGCAGTTTCTATACTTTAGAATATACTTACTGCTATAGATCTAGAGAACATTTGGCTATTAAAAGAACATCCCAAACAAAAACTGATACATCTTTTCAGCAATGAGATGGAAGAAGTACTAGTAGGGTTTGATACTGGTGTATTACATGCTACATATGTTTACATGGAATTTGTTTATTCTCCAACACAAGATTATATCATAACATGTATGCATTTTAAAGGCACCATATTCCCAGAAAGCACATAGTTCAACTTCTAAACATTTTATTTTTTACTTAAAAAATTACTCCAGTTATAGTCTGTGTTAAACTTCACTATCACAACAGTTCAAATCACTCAGATCCAAATTCAGCACGGAATTCATTTCAAGCACACACCTATATTCCACACATTTAATATTGGGCATATACACCAGAACTTTGCTGAACAGCAAAAACTAAGACACATTACGTTTCAAGTGTGAATATAAGTGCTTCGCTTAACTGAAGCCTGAGTACATCAAAGAAACAGCAGGGTTTTGATTACAGAAGCAGTATTTATAAGTGAGGAGATGGGATTTTACAGTTACGAAATGACAAACCCTACATCTTCTACATTTTAAATGATTATTCAACAAAGGATACAAAGGCAAAATTACTTCATACAACTTGCCAATGAGTGGTTTTTAAAGTTTTCCTGTGAAGAATTAAATACATATTAAAGTCACTAGATCTCAGGTTTCAAACTCTGATTAGTTTAGGATATTGGGAAATGCATATTGTGTCTTCCACATCTAATTCTATTGCTTTAATTCAATTCAGGAGAATAAAGAAATATTCACTGTTTGACAACACTACCTGTTCAGAAGCCCGAAGAACATGCATTCTAAATTTAATTCTACTAACATGTTGCCCACGCTACAGAAATTGTTATTTGCTTACACTGTCTAGATGGGGATAGAAATAAAACCATGCATTTATTCCAAGCCATTATATACAAATGCTTTGCTTCATGAAAATCAGTGACAAAACTTCCAGGTAATACCTATATTACTAACTAAATACCTTTATTACTAACAGGCTCAAATCAGCCAGCCACACTGCAAAAAAAGTAATTTGTGTTGAGAATATATTTTCTCCAATGTATCCTTCCTTCAGTGGCTCAGGAAAAGGTAGTTCTTCAGGTATTTCTTTACTGAAACAGGATCTAGCAAATGAGATATGTTAAACATCTGTACTTTCATCCAGCTGCATAGCATATCTCTTACACTGCGTAATTTGTTCTAATGCTTCTTTCTATAAATCTTCAGCAATGTTTTCCATGTCTTTTCCAACAGTATTTGGTGTTGCAAAGAAATGCATTTTAGTTTGTCACCATATTGTTTTTCATGCACTATTTCAGCCACTTTTACCACAGCAGGAAGAACCAGTGTTTCCCCAATGGTATGACGCTTTTTCACTATTAGGTAAGAAGAGACTTCTGAGTCTTCTAAGCATGGATCATTACATTTTGTAGAGTACTGGATTGAGTATCGCATGACTTGAAGCTTCACTGAAAAAATTGTAAAGGTATGTCTTCATGATCCAGACGCTTAGTTCTTAAATGTCTTGCTAAGCATGATGGCTTCATTCTATCATTAACTAGCATCTCAAGGCAGAACAGACATTTCAGGCAATGTTCACCATTAATGACAATGGATGTAAATTTGTATTTTGAACTGTCTTCCTGATAATTTTGAATTTTTTTGGCCAATTTGTCAAATCTGCTTAGACCATCATTATTTTTACCTCATAATGCGGACAATGAAGAGCTTGCACTAGGGGTAGAACTGTCAGATCTGTCACTTCTTGTTGATCACTTGTGCTCACATTATTAGTATTATCTTCAATCTGAAGTTTCTGTGAGGGAACCTTTTTAAGCCACTTGACCATTTTGTAATGGCTAGGTTATTAAAACTAGATAACATAACCTGTAAATCTACTTAACTGGGGTCACAAACTGCAATACATAGTAATACACTTAAAACAAGTGAACAAGCGAGGGTGTCACTGTGAACCCCTCCACATTGTGGAACACTCATTCTTTCCTTACGACACCTCATGTACGTACATGACACAGGACCCTCTGACACGCAGACTGAGCAAGGATACCACTATCAATCTGTATATTAAATATTGGTAAAGCTTAATTTCTTTCTCACTTTTTTTAAATTTAATAAATAAATAAATAAAAGTTCTACTATTTCCTTCACATACTCCAATGGACCATCTTGTGCACACCCTGGGCTGCACGCCCTCCGCTTTGGAGACAGCTGCCCTAGAAGGTTTTGGTCCATGTCAATTGGCATTCTCACCAATACTGCCACTGTACAGGGCAAGTGACAGCAGAGACAGAGGACTGTTCCAAATAAGCAATCTGGTTGCAACCATGATATTTTGGTGGGGAAAAGAGTTTCGCTGTATACATGAGAACCAGGCTATGACATTCAGCCTCATGGCCAAAGATGACCTGTCCTTTTCTATTTTGTAATACAGATATAGCATCAGTGACTTTAACAAGGCCAGAATCATATCTGTAAAGGGGCAACTTGCATATGCTATTGCTTGAAGTCAGAGCAATAGCATTGGTAGCTACTTCTTACTTGGAATCATAAAAAAAAAAAAACAAAAAAAAAACGACAGTACCTTAAGTTCCATTAGTTCCTGTGTATTAGATGGAGTAGTAAGGGCTTTTTCTGATATTCTCTCAAACTCATCACATAGTCTGAAAAATACATAAAATAACCAGTTTGGCATGTTGGGCTTTTTTAATCATCCTTGGAAAAAATCACGTACATTTGTAACAGAAAAATAAGATTAATATATTCTTTATGGATTAAAAAAATTCAACAGTAGAAATAAAATTAAGTACATTACAATACACATTTTCAGTTTGAGAGTTACCTCACATTTATGTCTTGATGATCTTTCAACATTTTGGAAATAACTTTTTCACAAATATTATTTGCTCGCTTTACCAAAGCACTTATTAATTCATCACAACGCAATTCAAACATTCCTAGACGGAGATACTGCAATATAAACATAACAGCTGTCAGAACACTGAATAGCTTTTACCTATTTTCTCTCACTGTCTTAAGCAGAATGTCAGGGATCTCACCTAGGAATTTAGTCAAATCACAAAATGCTCTTAAAACTTTCATGCGAAGAAGGGAAAGAAAAACTATAGTTGTGAATAACTGTTGTTGAACTTTGTATAAATCTTACTTCTATTGCTTTTTACCTTGACAAATGATCTGCTTCCTCATAAAGGAAAAAACAGCTACTGTCTGTAGCAGTGAATGTTGTCTGGTGAAATTACAGAGTTTGAGATACACCTAAAACGTGGTAATCATGCTTCACTGTGAGAAACACATGACATTCCTTATGATTAAGAAGGGACTCTGCCTCCCAGCAAGTCTCCAAATCCAAGTGAGCTTGAGTTCTACACACAGAAGCCCTCATGACAGGCCTGTAAGTACTAGTTTCTCCAGAACTGAGGTTTACACTGAATACTAGGAGAGAAACAATCTACAAAAATACCACTTCAGCCTTCTGAGTTCTTTTTCAGAGTGGACAGACAAAGGATTCTTGCCACAGAATATCCATACAGGGACAAAAAAAAAAAATGGTTCATGTTAAGGATCCTCTCTCTGCCTTAGATGCTTGGAAGGAATTTGGAGGCAAGCTGGACCCACACTTTCTCTTACCTCTTCACATCTAAGAGGAGCATACTCTGAATGCTCTCAGAAGTCTTAAAACAATTTCTAGCAAAAATAACTAAGGTCTCACTTAAGTATAGCAAATACACCCCAGAAATGCTAACTCCTGAAAAACTCTTTTTCTGAAAAAGTTAATTTTATTTCACTTTAATTATCTCATAGCTGATTATCATCACCTTTGACTGACAACATTCTTAGAACAAATTCAAATTAAAATGTATCCATATCTCTTTATGAATATTATTATAATTTACCTTCCTAGAATTATATTTTATTTCCTTAGCAAGTTGCTGGTACTTTATAATTTCCCTTTTCATTTCTTCAAAGGTATGTTCCTCTGTCAGGAATAGGTCAATATCTTGTTCAGCTTGTTTGCTTATCAGGAAGCTGTACTTATCATACAGCTTGAGATGTTCCACAGGTGCAGCACTTTCTTTGACAATTTCTTCTCTGATCCTTTTCTTATGTTCATCCAAGATCTCATCTAGGATAACAGGCTTCAAGACAGTTGATGAGAACTCACCTTTTGGCTTTGGGGGTGGGGGGGTGGGAAACACAACAAAAAACACACAAAAAAACAAGCACATTTTCAAATTAGCTATGTCTGTAGCTCAGTTATGTCATGGAAGATAAACAGGATAGAAAAATCAACTAAATGTTACTTTAAAATCTTTCTAATTTAAGTTTGATTACAAACTTAATTTTGTACATACAGATACTTACATTCTACTCCTAAATTTTTTTTAATACTAGCTTATGGATGTTTGCCTCCAACAAGTATGAAATTAGAGCTGCTTCATTCATGAACTCAGAATTCCACATACTATTCCACCCAACACAATCCTATCAACAATTTTAAATTTAATCTATATAGATTTTATTCTTCTTGAACCACAGGCACAACTTCAATTTTGCTATCAAATGATGAGCCTGTAACATTAGAAATATGGAAAACACTCTCTTGCAATCCCCTAGAAGGTCTAAAGCCTTGCTCTTGTACAGTTAGACATGCTTGATGTGCTTTTAATTTTTCTTTTCACAGGTTATTGATCAGTGCTTTTATAAAGCATAGCATACTACTCAGGTTTGTGCTTGGTCATGTGTTCAAGTATATTAACAAAAATGTTGAGGACTGGTATCTTTATTTAAAATTCAAGTTCATGCTAAACAGAAAGTGTAACAGAACATCCACATGATATTACTTCAGGAAAAAAGAAATGTTTACCTCCCACAGCCCTCATTATTTCACAAAATGTTTTTTACTTAACCTGGATTTTTTTCTGTTTGACCTAACATTTTAATCTGGTTGAATGCATAATCTGGTTGAACATTTTAATCTGGTTGAACTATTAAAATATAAAGTGCTTAAAAATCATGGTTTAGATTTTTTTTTTAAACTATAGTCTACTCAAAATATTCTATATTTGAAAGACAGTACCCTTTCCAGTATCAAAATAGAAGGTATTTTCCAGAATACTGCAGAAATGTGTTCAAAATTTAAATGCATCTAATTTGTTTGTAGCACATTTGTAGTATTTGCTGCAGAAAATAACTCAGAGGTAACTAGTAGATACTTGGCTTTTTATTGGGTTAAAGAACAGTGATTGGACCTTTTATTAATAAAATTAAGATGATTTCAGAGTGTTCCAAATATCCTGAAAGAGTATTATAATATTACTATGTGAGTTCTGACAGTAAGGCTATTCATTGAAATACCTAGGAACTAAATGTAGCAACAATATAATGATAAAACAACACTCATGAGGATTGTAATTTCTTACCCACTTAGAAAATAATTTCGTCTCAATTCTTGGTATATCACTGACAGCTTGAATCATAACAGTATAAACATTCAGTAATATATCCTCATAGTCATTAAAGTCATGTTCAATTTTAATACTGTCATTCTCAAGGATTAGCCTCAGGATGAAACCTGGATGTTTGTAGGCTTGGACTGAAATCTAACACACACACACACACAAAAAAAAAAAAAAAAAGGTAAAATATTAGTTAACCTAACTCAGGAAAAATCAAAGAATCATTAAGAATTACTCCAGTATATGCATTTTAAATTGTAAGGACTTTAACTGCATATGACATGCCATAATCAAAAATAAACAAAAACACTTGGCCAAGTAGGAAGTATGTCTCTGATAAAATTCCCATAAACTGATGCTCATTAAGATGAAATACAATATCATTTTTAGTAGGCACAAGAGGCATCCTTTATACAAAAGGCAAAAACTTTATAAAGTTGTTTGCATAGATTGAGGCAGAGTAGCTTTACAGTAGTAGCCCTCACAAGTGTAACAATACATGAATTAGGTGTACAGCAATATATGTATTCATCATCTGGAGCAGTCACTATGAATCTACTAACCTTAAAAAAAAAAAGGGGTGTGTTACATCCAATTTCATTCACTAAACACAAATCTGATCCACAAACACTGAGTATTATGAAGTTTCTATCTGCAGTATGGATTCCTATGTATTCCAGTATGAAAATTTGTACATACTTTTGTCCTTGGTATAATTTGATTTTTCATCATATCTTTAATCTGCCTCAGACATTTTTTAACTTTCCCACATCTGCTAACATATTCTAACTACACTAAAATTTAATTAGGAAACATGAGGAAGCATTTTATCGCTACTAGGTAGCATAGAATCACTGTTAGGAAGGATAAGATTATTAGTAATAGGTACATATTTTCTAATAACGGAAAACAGTACTGTAGATATTAAAGCGCACTCAGCTCAGAAGTATACAAAGCAATTACAGGGGAGTAGGAATGAAAAATCCTCTACTTCACAACATGATTCCTTACTTCCTTACATTCTCTGCATGTTTTTTCATTAGTATTATCTGGAGCCAGAGTTCTGTGGATATTTGATGGCAAGGCTGTAATAACAAAGAGCTGAACAAAGATCCAGTTGCACTCCAAGACATCAAATATCAACGAGAAGTATTTACCTCTACAATAGACATTATGTGTTGAGCACAAAAGATAAACTCCTTCCTTTCTTTTTATTTTTCCTCAAGAACTATTCTGCCAAAGCATGTAGTAGATATCTAATAGCAGACATGAGATAAGACTTCTTTGCAGATGGGCATTATGAAGAGCGAGCACTACTGCAAGATGCAGATGGCCTTTATATTAATGAATGTCTATTTAACTGACTGCAGGGTGTTCTTGAGGATACTAGATTTAAAATACATTATTTCCCTTCTTACATGACAAAAAAAGTTACTTTAACTGTACTTAATAAATAATTCATTCCTAAAATATTATTCCTTTTCCAGAAAGCACCTGTCATCAGAATTTGTACTTTTTTTTTTCAAAAGTAGCAAAATAAACAGGAAATAAATTGTATGTACATGGGCAAACAATGCTGCTAGTGTCTATATGAAAGACTACTTACTGCAGGTTGAACAATTAAATCTGTAAAGTCTTGAATTGAATGTAAAAGTAACTGTTGCAGTTGATGAGTCATTAAAGTGGCAGCACAACTGAAGAAAGACTCTAATTTAGTGATGCTGGTGTTGCTGGGTACTTGTTTTCGTTTATTACCTTGGTAAAAGATTTTCTGCACTTCTGGAAACCACCTTAAAAGAATACAATATTTTTGAGGTTTTCAAGTGATTAGCGTTAATAAACCCGTGGTTTTAAGTTAATTGCTAAATGCATATATTGCATGTGGTCAAAAGATGCTGCAATATACTTGGGAAAATATAGTTTAACTTAAGTAGGTCATATGGTAGTATCTTTAAATGCTAAGGAATCTGAAAATGTTATCTATTATTATAGAACCATATTTAAAAATTTAAGATTATTATGATAGACCAAATTTGCTTTGGTCTCCTATTTCTTAGGCCAGAAAGGCTTCAAAGGCAGCACACAAGTCCCAGAGTTTGTGCAGTTCATTATGCATCCTTGTAATCTCAGTAAACGTTAAGATGTGAAAGCAATCCAAAAGGAATTCTGCCCTGTTACCCTTAACCAAAATGAAATTGGCTCTGGCATTGCTGGGAAACAGGAAGGAAGAAAGCACAGAAGTGTGCAGCCCTCAGTTAACAGCAGAAAAGTATTTTCAGGGTCAGGAAGAAATACATCTGAAAATGGTAAAGGCAATACGTAACAGAATCATAGACAAGTACGGAAATAAAAACCTTCAAGGTTAATAGCATGAAAAAACAAGTATTTGAGACTATAGTAGTCTCAACAGTTGTTTAATTAAAACCTGAGATAGTAAAAATGCAGCAATACATAACTGCAGGAATGAAGTATTGTTGGTTAAAGAAAGATCAGATGCATACAAACAATAGTTTGGCCACAAATATCAAAAAAAAACCTAGCAATTTTGACACTTTGAAAACTTAACTGCAGCATACTGAGTGCACTATCAAGAAAACTGTCTTCTTTTAAAATATCTCAGAATGAATATACAAACATGATATTCAAACACTTTACTTTTGAAAATCTTAGTCATAATCTCTAAAGTCAACAAATCTCATTAATAGATTTTTCAGATGACTGTTCTCAAACAGCTACAAAACTGAAAATATACAAAGTGAAATTCTAAAATCATCAATAGAGATGAGTTCTACAGAGATACTGTTACTGATGTGATACTAGGTTAACCTTTCTATCAATGAGACTCTTCCTTTGTGTGAAGTAGGAATAGGTGGAGTCTTATTATATAATAAGTTATACCACAGCTTATATTCTAAAATGTCATGAATTATTGATAGTAGCAACATTGTATTTTCTCATGTATCCAGCACAAATGAGTCCACAAAATAAAAGCTTTTCTCCTAACAGACCAACACACATGTATTGTTAATGCCCCTCTAAGAAGTGAGCAAAATATGTCACACCAAAATTCAGAATAAGAAAACTGCACAAGTCATGATAATGTGCTCAAGATTTACACGACAGTTTTCGTTCATAGGCCTCAAAGCATTTCACAACACTGCATCTTTCTTTAACATGTATTATTAATATGGGTCATTCTCTCTCCAGAAAGTTCAGAGTTTCAAAAATAGCTGAAGAAAAACTTAAAGGTTTCCCTGTAACTTAAAAAATATGGATACACTGGATCATACTTCTTAGATAGAATCACTTTGGATTTTCCAATTTCGTTCATGACTTTATTCTGGAAACATAAGAGTTCCTCAGCTTCTTGTTTACTGTGAAATATTTCTGTATCAAGAAGACGTAAATTTCTGAAACAAAATATAACATGAATATTTTAGGAGCATATTCACTGTATCTTTTTTATTATTTTGTTTCCATAAAACTTTTTTCATCTTTCATATTTCAAACATAAAGTGATTTTAAACATTTTTAAACACTTAAAAATGTTATTTTCAGAAATTAGCTTCTGTTGTTTCAGAACAACCAAATATAAGCACTGCAGTACTGTCTGTATGCATTGTCTTAAACTGAAGTAGTAATTACTACATTTGAGTATATTAATAACTATTTTCCAAATCAGTGTTTGTGAATATGTTACATTATATACAGGATCAAACATTAAAAATTCTGAACGTGTTAAACAGCATTCCTTTTTAGGACTGGATGGACTTTTACAAATATTATTAAAAAATGTAAAAATAAATAAATAAATATCTAAGCCTTTTCATTTTTTGTATTTTTAAAAGATATTGTCTGAATTTTGTCTCCTACTTAGCAGATTCAACAAAAATTAAAACAAACAAAAAAACGCCAAGCCACTCCCTGCAACTTGTTACAGCACTTGGTCTAGACAGGTCAGTTTATTCTCTTTTGTATCCCCAGTCAAGAAATAAGCAAGCAGTTTGGTCTTCTCTGGGAAGTAGAAAATAATAGCTCATCTAGTGCCTTTTTCCCTTGTCAATCAGATAAAAGGAAAAACGTAATTGCCCTGCTAGGCAAGACAGCAACCCTTCTCTTCTTGCAAGACAGACTGTTTTGAATATTCCTAACCTGAGAAAGACCAAAAAAGAATTGTCAAATTTAAATAGAGACGAAAGGACGATACTAAAAGCGAGAATTTTAAAAATGGAAGTCATATCCAAAAATAAATTATTTTTCAAACACATCATAAGCAGGATGCTTGTCAGATTCTGTAAGACAATGAAGAGAAAATTAAAAATAAAAATTAAAAAAAAACCCAAACCTTTCACATGTGGCTTCTTGCTTAAAACTGCCTAGATACCAAAGGAAATGAAGATGGCAAAGTATTCCATGTGATTTCTGAGGAAGTACAGATAAGCAAGCTTGACCTCTATGGAGGAAAATTTGGCAGAAACTCTTCAAAGCATAAAGTTAGATGGAACACAAACAAATATATTTAGGAAAATGGCTTTTGAACACAGCCATCATATCCGTTATCAGTGTTCAGATGTATATTTTGCAGCAGTCCCAAGTTCAACAGGGCAACTTGCAAATCTTTAGATGTCACCATCCTTTATTTCCCTGTATAGACTCTGAAATCACTGAGCAGCTGAAATCTAAGACATATAGGTAACACTTACTTAAATGAGGTCTCCCATAAGTTCAGAACAGCAAGCATTGAAGGATTTATTGCATGCAGGTTTTTTTTGAGGTAACTGCATGCTGACAAGAAAGACTTGTTCCAAGGTTTTGGCACTACTTCTATTCTAAAAAAAAAATAAAATAAAAAAATCAAACAACCACCATAAAACCAAAAAGAAACAGTAGGATGAATGTAGCTGTGTTAAGAACTGAAATATTTATACATTTGCTTTAAGACAATTGTTGGCATCCCAGAAAGCACAGAATTCAGAAGATAAACCTAGCTTTCTGTTTATTATTCAGATATCAAAAAAAGTCTTCAAATATCGACCATTCTATTAAAAAAAAAAAAAAAAAGAGAGAAATATTGGCCAAATCCTAAGAGATTTGTAATCTATTCATAGTGCCTTACATTTAGCAATAGTAATAAAATCATTATATGTCTGTAATGTATTTAGTCAATTAATATGCAATTTTCTACATTTCTATGTTTATCCTCATCACATCAAATCTGCAAAAACCCATAAATTTAGAGCCTTTTCATAAACTCAGTTGGTTTGCTTTCAATTTTTAAAAACCATTAAGCTCTTTTGGTGGTTTTTTTTTAATATATTCATAGCAATTTTTTTTTGCTTTAATATTCATTACTATTTTCTACAGGCAGACTGATTTTATCATTAAAATATTAAGCCTTGCATCTTAAGAAATATACACTGCAAACTTTAGGTTGCAAAGGAAAAGCAAGAACACACCTGACAAATTTGTTATATATTTGTGATATATTTTGTTCCCATTTTCATAATAAATTCTTATCAAAAAGAATAATTTCTGATATAAAAGTTTCATATTTCACATACTGTTAATGGAATAAAACTGTTTTACTAATGACTATTCTACTACAAGAATTTTGTACTTTTGGATTTGCATGTAAGTGTGTGATATAAGCTTATATACAAACTATTGTGATGTCCTACACAGCTGCTAGGAGATATGGAAGATGTCCAAAGAGTCAGATGAAGGATGGCCTCTTACTCAGGGGATACAATAACAACAATAAATTCATCACATACTATTTCTCTTTTTAAGATGCAAATTGCTTAAGTAAAATCTGCCACAGCCATCCCTTCTATTATATTCTAATGCCTACCATTTGATATTTAAAAGCATCTACTTCAAACAACAGGCCAGAAATTATTTATAACAAAAACTTCTCTGTTTTTAAAGCCACTCAGTAATGCTGCCCCCAATACAGAGCCCAGCTGATATTGGTAGAAATGTTCTGTTTCTGCAGCATTTTTAAGACTTCATTCCTCTACAAGGCAAATTTATTTCACCAGCTTTTGGCTATAACTATGAAAGAGATACCTCTTCACTTTCACATCTCAGGAAGAATTAAAGTATGTTCTAGGAAAGTTGATACTAGGTAGGCTGATCCACGCTGGACAGATGCATGATCCTGGGAGTAGCACTACACTTCCTTTCAGTAGACTGCAGACTTTTTAAGGCAAGTGTGAATGGAATGGAAACAGTTCATTGCTCTAAATAAAGGTCACATCTATCCACTCCAGTATGGAGGTTGCTACATACTGGAAAATCCAGCCAGAAAAGCTAGACATCTATCCCTGTTCTGAGAAACAAAACAGTCTGTATTTATCTTAAACCTGTATGTATTGAACCAAACTGTCTCAATCTGTAAATAAGACAGCTTCAGTGAAATCTGTGCAGAATATGACATTGTTCCATTGATTAGAATGCAGTTCATACATCAGTATTTGGTGTTATATATCCCATTTTCAAATGCTGTGGGATTAATGTGACACTTCTTACCAGTTAAGCACTGCTAAACATAACTAATTCCAAACAACCTTTCAAGGTAGGCACATATATTCTAGGGTTTTTCCAAAGATGCTGTATAATGTTTATTTGAATTTACATAACTAAGTCTTATTTACAGCTGACACTGCCTACCACTATTAAGACTGTTCATGCTATTCCACCACACTGTTCTCTAGTCAGTGTTTTTGAATAAATGTGTTTTCTTACTCTGTACGATGAGGTAGAAGATCTTTCTTCTTGTCTTCATCTTTTTCCCTGGTGTCTCTTAAAACAAAGTCAACTGAAAGAAGTATTAAAAAAAAAAAAAAAAAGAATAAAAAGCCAAAGCTTAGCAAAGGAATAGAATCATGGAATCATTTAGGTTGGAAAAGACCCTTAAGATCATCAAGTCCAACCATTAACCTAGCACTGCCAAGCCCACCACTAAACCATGTCCCTAAGCACCACATCTACATGTCTTAAATTGCTCCAGGGATGGCAACTCAACCACTTCCCTAGGCAGCCTGTTCCAGTGCTTGACAACCCTTTCGGTGAAGAAATTTTTCCTAATATCCAAACTAAATCTCCCCTGGGGCAACTTGAGGCCATTTCCTCTTGTCCTATCGCTTGTTACTTGGAAGAGACCTACACCCACCTGGCTAAAACCTCCTTTCAGGAAGTTGTAGAGAGCAATAACGTCTGCCCTCAGCTTCCTGTTCTCCAGGCTAAACAACCCCAGTTCCCTCAGCCGCTCCTCATAAGACCTGGCTCTACACCCTTCACCAGCTTTGTAGGCCTTCTTTGGACATGCTCAAGCACCTCTATGTCTCAGTCAAAATGTCCAAATGCAGAACTCATTGAGATGAACATTTTTATCTAGATATACAATGAAAAGGGATTTAGGAGAAAGCTGTAGTTTTAATTAGAAATTTATGAAATAATGTTTTTTAAAAGTGTTGAAAGATCAAAAATACTGAAGAATATTAGCTTCGCTCATTACAAGGATAAAAAAAATTGAGTATTCTTTTTATTAAAATGTGCCTCTAGCATCCAGGAGAGCACTCTTCCACAATGGTAGCTCTCAGCAGTGTACAGCACTCAACAAATGAATGCTCCTGAACATTCACAGCTTTGGAGAAAATGCAAATAAACTCCCAGAAGTCTACCTATAGCTTTTTTTATACTCAGAAGATAGTCTTCTTTCATTTCATCAGTCAGTGAACGTATACTTTCATCATATACTTTCAGATGATGTGGAATTAAAGCTAAGATGTGATCTAGCCATGATTCATCCATTGGGGCCACATTTGCTGTATCGATTCCATGGCGAATGTAATAGTAGTATTTCTGCAGGATAAAATGAGATACATTGGTTAAGTCCAGCACTAGATAGTCATTGCTACTTCAGCTAGAGATATGAGCTTATTTCATAAAAATAAATGCAATTAGTACTAAATACTGATTTATGTTGTAAATTACAAGTACATCACTAAATCTGCTGTAAATATCTTCATCAGCCTGCCAAACACTAGTTGGTAGAAAAATGATAAAAAAAGCTGTTGAGATAATAAAACAGGGTATAGTGGCATAAGCCTCGTTCTGTTTCTCTGATAGGAGATAAAACACAAATATTTAAT
This sequence comes from Aramus guarauna, assembly GCA_013400195.1. NCBI lineage: Eukaryota > Metazoa > Chordata > Aves > Gruiformes > Aramidae > Aramus > Aramus guarauna. Next base: position 1,456,159 of record VXBL01004890.1, on the reverse strand, counting down.
TGAAGATTGGACATAACGCATAGAAATCTGGCTTTTGTTTTTGTTTTGCTGTTACAATTCTATAATTCGAAAGATGTTCTCATTTTCACTGCCCCAGCACCAATCTTTTCCTTAAATAAATTTTCAATATATGTTCATCTATCTCATCATTCCAGTACTGCTATTATTACCCATTAGGTCTGGGGCTGCACCATACATTCAAAAAGAAAGCCATGTCTTCTGCAGAGTTTTGTGTGGATATGCAACACACAGCTAATACATTGCTCAGAATATGAATGTATAACCACAAATAAGTACATCTGCTTGTATGACAGCACATAAACAGGCATGTGAAATCTGATGAACAAAACCTCAGAGCATTAAGGAAAACATAGATGAAGAAATATATCAGCCCAAATCCAAAGAAATGCAGAATGCAATATCAACTGGAAGATTACTAATGTTAGTAAGTAACACATGAATCTATGTTGATCAATTTACCCCAAAATGAACTTACTCTACTTAAAATATACATAAATCACAAAATTGTGTATACAATTGTCATACAAGGTATCTTAAACCAGAATTAGAATAAAGAACACCCTACTCCTTAGATGAGGGTAACACAAAGAGAATGTCTTATGGATTCTATCTGCTCAGATAAAGCAGTGCACCCTCCCTTGCAAGTTACTCTCACCTTCATCAAGTGTAGAAAAGATTAATTTATTACTTCCTGACATTGGTTATCCTCCAGTTACTATTCCAGTTTGCAATTCTTTGAATCATCCATACATTCTTAAGGCTCCATCCTCAACAGTAACACTATATTGTGTGAAACTGATAGTGGAAGAATATGTCACTGTCAGTCATCTCTCATTGTGACAATCACCTTGTCACTATTTACAATAAATGACTGGCACTGTATTTCATTTAACACTCTAGAAAATAGTCTTTAGCTACCAAAATATCTTTCTCTATTGGTGTAGAAGAATCTGCTCCTGGAGGCTGGGTTCCATCAAGGGATGGAAGCTGATCTTCAGTCAGGTCTTGCTGTCTGAGACAAAAAAACCAGAGTATACATGACATCCTTCAGATACATTTTACTGGTATAAGTAATATATAGCCATCCTACATGTTAGTTGTGAACAAACAAAACAAAAAAGGTAACTGCCAAAACTTTACAATGAGCACAAGATATTCTGATTTAAAAAGAATACTGAAGCATGTGACCAAATTTATATTTTGCCTGCTAAGGTTCAGCTTTTAAAATTGGTGATACAGTTCATGCTCATATACATACTTTCAATTTGCAATCATCAAAATTTAAAGTAATTTAATTTAAAAAATTCATCTATGAAAAAGGAAAAAACACATTATTCAAAGATAAGGAAACTCACAATATAATGTTAACAAGAGCACTTCTAAAACTTTCATGGGTTTTTTCCAGATGACTGCTGGTCTGCAGTGTAGAAGTTGATGGTCCAGCACCTGGTTCATTATCTCTAGAATCCTGTATCTTGTGTCTCTTGCATCTCAGATTTAAATATTCTCCTTGCAGAAAATACATTTTGAAATTAAGTTTAAACATGTGTGCGATACATTTGACCATTTTTTTATCTTTCCGAGAGGTTTTCTTCAGTGGTACTAAAAATGTTAACCTTACCAGGTGAACATTCATTTTTTAGAGTAAACTCATCTGACTTGTCATCTTTCTGTTCTTTGCTCAGATGGAATGAAGGACAAGTCTGCTGCCACAGTGGTTTAGATCTTGCCTGGAATAAATATTTTATATTGTAGTTTTTCACTTGTAGGTGCTACTAACAGACACTTCAAGACTTCTTAAATAAAGTAAATCAAAGAAACTGTAGCCTAATATACAGCAGCAATAAGGCGGCATAAAAGTCATACAATAAACTACTACTTACATGTTGCCCTCAAATTCTAAATATCCAGACAATTAGACATAAGCATGGTTAAACACATATGTAAATACTTGTAAACTCTCTAGCTTTGTACCTTACTTAAATAGTTTCAAACTTGTTCAAACACTCCACTTTCAATGTTTTCAAAAATATCAAAATCTAAACAATGCTCCACATACAAATATAAAAAAGCCAACAACACTACCTGAGACAACTGTGGTAATAAGTTCACTGTTCTCTTTGCCAACTTCCCTTTGCCACTTGGACTGGGCTTGAAAAAAAAAAAAAAAAAAAGAAACTCACAACTAGGCATTTAAATTATTACTAGTATTAGACTTCTGGGAATACTTAAAACTTGTAATCTAGCTATAATTTTGTTTTTACCTCATATAATAATTTTTTTACACGTACAATTTCATATAACTTCCTCTACTCTTGCTAGAGTATTTCCATGTAGAATTCAACTTTCTCAAATACCTTTGAAAAATCACAGCTCTGAAAAATTAATTTTAGGCTGGGAAGTATTTATATTACCTTTTTGCCAAGATAGACATTAAAGCATTATGAGATACCATGAAATAATACAAACAAACAATTTTCTGATTACCGCTCTTCAGTCAAGATCTTTTAAAATACAAAATAGTCCCTTTTTTCTAATCCATAAGCTTTCATTTAAGTGTGCCCAGTATTCTGTTTTTTCATAACATTGATCCCTCAGCATCAGACATCAAAGCTGTCTGTCCAAAAGCACCCTCTGACCGCATCCAGGACTCTGGCTAGCACATTTTAGTAAGGTATAGCAACTTCCTATAAACAAACAAGACAATCTAGTTGTAAAATTATTTAAAACTGGCTCTAACACAACTCTCTTTGGCTATTCTATTTCTCCTCTGTTTCACACCACCACCAATACCCCTGGCCAACCGACCTCTTTCCATGCAGCTACACTTGCAGTAAGACTACATGTCTATGCTACAGACATCCTCTTTCTGCTTTGTGTTTTATGCAAAGGCTGTAACAGCAGAAAGATACAAAGCACAGAAAGTTCATGTAGCATACCCGAGCTGCCCTTAGAGAAATCGGGCTAGCTATCATTTACAATACAGCTGCTGTGGTGAAGAATTGACACAAGTTCTAGACACTTAACTATTGACATTAATTTTGCAGTCAAGGAGAAACTCTGGCAATTCTCAAGTGAGCAAAAAATTCAAATCAGGCTTCAAAGAAAACCTCCTACAAAATACAGGAATTTGACAGTGATAAAATACATGGAGACATACATTACCAGTCGTTAGCAATCTCTGCATAATCTAATCTGTGGTCCATCTTGCAAAAAGAGGAACAAAGTCATTCCAGTTCTAGGAAGTTCTTCCCCTGAACGTGATTCAGAGAAACTCTTTGACTACCACTAGCTGCAAGAGGGAGTCATACAACAAAATGTTTCAAGTATCTTGTTTCAAAATCAACAGCACTACCCTCAACAAAAAGATCCATCTTCTCCCTTTCTCCCTCCAAATGAGATTAAATATATCTGGCTTCCCTTTGCATAGAGATCAAAATGCCTGGTGAATTAAATTACTCTAAACACCAAGCAGGCCAATTTTGATATTTTTAATTCAGCTTTTTTGGCATTTACAGAAAAGGTGACTGAAGATTTTGCCACAATAACCACATATCTCTTTCAGTCTCTCATTTAATGCTCTCAACAGTCTGTCTTCCAGTTAGGCATGGTTCATGTGCAAGATTTTCTACACCTTGAAATTCTAATGCCCATACCAGTGTCACAGTCTGCAATGACACAGATGATGAATTTATTTCAGCATAAATGAGGGAAAAGCAGTATTAAGACCAATACAGAAAGAGTTACATGACAAGCTTGCTTTTTGTCTGGTAGTTGGAGTCAATGTAACTCTACTGGGAAAATATGAAGCTATTTATTTCTCTGCAGTCTAACACATTCAACTGCAAAAAGGTTCTTACCACAGACCATGTAACAGCTGCCAGTCTTTTATAACACCAGCATGAATATATCTCCTAATAGCTTATCCACGCTGCATCGTAAAACTACTGCTTACCAAGCCAATAAGCCTATAGGGTGCAGTATAGCCTACAGACAGAGTCTGGATTGGTTTGGACACAGCTCTATACAAACATACTGTGATAGAATCATAGAAATAAAAGACGCTGAAAAGGGCCTCTGATTATCCACTCTCCTTCTCAAAGCAGTGCTAGCTACAAAAAGTTAGGTCAGATTGCACAGGGCTTTGTCCAGCTGACATCTGAAGGTCTCTAAAGCCACTGTCTCTCTGGGCAACCTTTCCCCTGATTCATCATCTCACAGTGAAGAATGTCATCCTTATGCCTAGTCAGAATTTCCCTCCCTGCAATTTGACTGCGTTGCTTCTCCTACTGCTGCACAGCACCAGGAATCTGGCACCATTTTCTCTCTAGTTCAGGCAGTGGAAGACAGTAACTACATTCCTCCACCACCTTCTCTAAGCTGAACACACACAGCTCCCTCAGACTCTCCTCATGTGCCAAGTGCTCCAGCCCCCTAACCATCTCAGTGGTGATCAGATGGACTCTGGGTTGTCAACAACTTTACAGCTGCTGGACCAGAGCTGGCTCAGGCAAAGTCACCTTAGGTAGTTCTGAACTTTGAGTACAGACATGCTCTTTATAGTCTGTGTCTTGTGTAATGAAACTGAAATATAAAAGGACATTGTTGCTGTAGTCCCAGATTCTAAAGCAGATGGTGAATGCTATCTACTACCCTCTGAAGGGAATGGATAAGAAAAAAAAAAATCTTTGTATAGGAGAAAATGGTTTTGAATTCCTGGAAGAGTATTAGCTGTTTCTCTCAGTGAGGAGGTCCATAGTCTTAATTCTAGATTGCTGGTTAGGAACAAATAAAAGAAACCAGGTATTTTCACAAATAATAGGGCTGCAAAAATTACTAGGACTGTATACTTTGTCTTCATACACAACATTACACAGTTTTGTTTAGATTTTTCTTTGTTGAAAAACACAGAATTCAGCACCACAACTTACACTTCTGAACTGCTGGTACTGATAAATTCAGTGTTGAAATTAGTTCCACTCAAGACAGTGCCAATATTTTAAAAATATTATACTGGGAACTGACTACTGGCACTAAGATGTACTAAAAAGAGAGTCCTGGACAGTGAGGACTATCTCAGATAGTTACGAACAGCCAACTCTCAGCCTCTAATATCCACCTGAAGAAGAAACACACCTGAAGAAAAATTAGTGAACTTTTAATTCACTAAAGGAAGATACTGAATGATTTCACTTAAAATATCTCTCACATTTCATTAGAAAACAACATCTGAAAGAGAACATCAAAACCAAAAGAGACTAAAAGAACAGGATTGACTTACTAGTAGGAGAGCAACATGATTTAAGAGGGGAGACTCTTCCTTATAATTACATTAACCAACTACAATACAATCAGGCCACTGAGAAACAACACAAATTAGTATTGGTGAATACCCAGTGATTTAAAACCACATTCATAGCTAAACGTTTCTATTGGCATTTGTCTTCAGCATTTACATTTCTTGCAGTTCTGAAAATAAACTGAATTAATTAAAATCTCATGTTAAAAAAAAAAACACACCAATAAAACACACCAAACCCAAACAAAAAAAAAAACAAAAAAAACCACCACAACCAAAATGGAGAGAGGGCTTATCATGTAACATTTTGTACCAAGTTAAAGACTGAAATTCCTTTCTGTGGTTTATAATGGATACCTTTAGGAGAGAGTTACTCTCTCTGAAAACACTACAGGGACAGCAGCCCAACCCAAAAATGCCTATTTAAATTTGCACTGCTCAAGTAATTAAAGGAAATCTGGCCAGCTGCAAGAAGGACTGCGTTGCTTCTGAAAAACTGGTTTAAGGAGTTCACAGCACAGACAGCACAGTTTAAATTTTCTGGAGGGTATCAGTCACAACCAGCCTCCAACTAATGGGACAGTGTACTGAAGCCTGTATCTACAAACACAGCTGCCCCACCACGTCTTGGCTTAGAGAGTACAAGCAGTTAAGTGTCAGGGATAAAACCCTGTAATTTCAGAAGCTTAATTCAAGCTTGGTATTTAAAGTTTAAAAGAAAAACACCATTTTTCAGATGAGAACAAGTCCCGCTCGCATAACCAGGTGCATCCGAGCGTCCCGCTCTCTGTCCCGTGAACCGCGAGCGCTGTCCAAGGCACTTCTCCTCAGCGAGCCCGCTGCTCCCCGGCACCCAGCCCTGCCCCACAGCCCCCCACCCCCCTGGTGCCGGGGCACGGCCAGCCTGGCAGGGGTGANAGGCGCGAGCAGCGGCTCGGCGCGAGGGACAGAGCCGGCAGCGCCCGTCGCGCGCCGCTGCCCGTCCCGGCCCTCTGCAGCAAAACGCAGCGCAGCTAATCGCGGCTGCCTCCCTGCTCGGCCAAGGTGTAAAACCGCGGGGTCTCGCCTGGCCCAGAACCTGCTGAACGAGAGAGAAACGTCCAGAAGCTGCAGCCGAGGCGCAGCGTGCCTTCTGCCATCAAGGTAGCTAAGAGCCACAGCTGCACGCCATGAAGTAGCAGCCAGGCTGCCTGCTCAGGTGTTACTGGTTGAAGGCGTGCCATTTACGAGCCATAAACAACAGAGAAGGGCTTACACCTGTGATGGTCATTTCTAAGCTATTGCAATATATTTGCAGCTACGGCAAGCTGAGTTTCAACTTTGCTGTTAGTTCACTGGCATTGTCTTCCTGTAGAAAATGCTTGGTGCCCTTCTGAGGCCTGCCAAGGTCAGGAAAATAAGGATGGTTTAAATTGCTTTGAGTAGCACGTACCACGCAGTGCAGGCAAGGCAGGCGTTCCTTCTTACCTTTCAAATTAACTGACATGTACCAGTAAGTGGATGCAGCTGCTTGTCTTTAGGCAAAGCAGGGAGACACCTATGCTCTAATTAAACANCGGGGCAGATGCCGTCGGCTCCGGGCGGAAGCTCCCGCCGCGTCCCCTCAGCTCCCCATACCTGCTCGGTGCCCATGTCTGCGCGGGCGAGGCAGCGCCGCTGTGTTGGGACGACGCCGTTACCTGGCACCGCCGAGCGCGAGCGCGACCGTTAGCCGCCGCCGCTCGGGCCGCGCGCACTGCGAATCCCANGCGCGCACTGCGAATCCCAACGGCCAGGCGCGAGCAGCGGCTCGGCGCGAGGGACAGAGCCGGCAGCGCCCGTCGCGCGCCGCTGCCCGTCCCGGCCCTCTGCAGCAAAACGCAGCGCAGCTAATCGCGGCTGCCTCCCTGCTCGGCCAAGGTGTAAAACCGCGGGGTCTCGCCTGGCCCAGAACCTGCTGAACGAGAGAGAAACGTCCAGAAGCTGCAGCCGAGGCGCAGCGTGCCTTCTGCCATCAAGGTAGCTAAGAGCCACAGCTGCACGCCATGAAGTAGCAGCCAGGCTGCCTGCTCAGGTGTTACTGGTTGAAGGCGTGCCATTTACGAGCCATAAACAACAGAGAAGGGCTTACACCTGTGATGGTCATTTCTAAGCTATTGCAATATATTTGCAGCTACGGCAAGCTGAGTTTCAACTTTGCTGTTAGTTCACTGGCATTGTCTTCCTGTAGAAAATGCTTGGTGCCCTTCTGAGGCCTGCCAAGGTCAGGAAAATAAGGATGGTTTAAATTGCTTTGAGTAGCACGTACCACGCAGTGCAGGCAAGGCAGGCGTTCCTTCTTACCTTTCAAATTAACTGACATGTACCAGTAAGTGGATGCAGCTGCTTGTCTTTAGGCAAAGCAGGGAGACACCTATGCTCTAATTAAACACACAAAACCTCAGCTGTGCTTGCAAAATCATTCTTGATAAGCTCTAACAGCTGGACTGGGGTGTCTACAACAGCAGCCAAAGATTTTTCAGGTGCTGCATCATGCATTAGCCCATCTTTACACAATAGACATAGCATTGAAACAACCTGCCACCCTCCACCCCCCAGTCAATAAATTAAAGAACACAAGAAAATATAACTAAAAGTCTCTTTGTTTCATTGGTAGTCAATGGGTGCTCCCTGCAGTGTGAATCTGATGCTTTGAGCACTCTGAATAAGACACGGGTATGGTTGGTATGACTTGTAACCCTTTGCTGTGACTAGGTTTGGAGTTCAGTGGGATCCGAAAGCACTGTGGCCATGTTCGGTAGCTTCTGAGTTTGAAATGAGAGGTTTTGTTACGTTTTCACAGTAGCCACACAGAAGAGGTAGCACTACAGTTTACAGCTGGAAAACCCCTGTAAAGAGGCTCTGCTGAAGGCCTGCAACCAACCCCGTGAACTGTACGTAGAGCAAGAGTCTGTACATCAAGTTTAAACATAAAAGCCTCTTTGTTAAAATCACACAGGCAAAGAACCAGTAGGGTATTTTTGCTTTGTCCAGCTGCAGAAAGTTCAACATCACTTGGAATTCCCAGTGCATTTTCTAATACAGTACCAAAGCCTGGTTTTGATTTTGAAAAGAGAAATACCCTCATACTCAACATTTTTTAAGGGAGATTCAAACAAGCTGTACGCTGCACTGGCTATAATAGGTAACAGTCTAGCTGGAAAACACGCAAAGGGAAATCCTTGCTATTTCTCTTTAATATGAGTCACTTAACTATTAGAAACTGTACATACAGAAGGCAGTAGCACATTCAGTGCATGTTGCCATACACTCTTGGGCGTTGTGATTCCTTTTGCTAGAAAGTGACATTTTGTTTTGCCATTATCTGATTACGAAACTGGAAATAACACATCTGCTTGTACTCTCCAGAGAAGGAAAGACACGGGTTGCTAATATTAGGAACGTCATAGAGAAAATCAGTTTCTGTGTGTACAGTATTTTTCATTATCAGAAGAACTTTCTTCTTAGAGAGAACTAAGACCTATGTTGCTGGTTTTTCTTTTCCCCTTTCTCCCCACATTCCATTCTTTTCCTGTAGTGACCAGTTAAACACAATTTATTTACATAAACACAATGCCAGATGATTTTAATCAGGTTTCCAAGGCCACAGGAGGACAGAGCAGAAAAATTGGTTTACAGCTCTTTCTTGCCTTCCTGTGTTTGGTTAACAACTCACTTTCATCTGAAATCCCATAGTCATATCTAACAAAACAATCTAAATCTAACTTCAGAGATAAAAATAAGATCAAAAGAATAAAATGACAAAAGGATGAAGAGAAGAAGGGAGCACACACAAATATAAAGTGAGTATTCCTCAGCATCTGTTTTAGAACCATACTAAAAACAATTTTAAAAAAATGGAGCAGACTATTAAAAAAAAAATCCATCATTACAAGCCAACAGGAAATTTTGGACAGCACTTAAAATGCAATGTGATGAGGTAATTATTTCAAAAGATAATGAATGTAACACTTCAACTCACCATTCATGGTGAGCCATTATACTTTAGGCAAGTTTTCAGTGGGGGGGAAATCAGGATACATTTTTCCGCTCAAAAAAATTTTTAGAGATAAAAACAGCTCTATATGTTTTCTTTTATACCTTATTTTTGCCATACCTAGACTAAAAATATAGAAGCACAAATATAAGTAGAGTAATAATATGTAAGAAGAGTCATAACAAATAAAATATATGAAGAGTGATAATTATTTACATCTTGTTTGTAAAAATCACTCTCGGAAACACGCTATGCTATAAGCAGCACATGTTTGGTCAGATGAGTCTTCTGCTCATATCACAATGGAACTGCTGACCATCAAGCAAAGATCACTTGGCAAATTGTTTTACAACAGCCACCACTGTACCAGCACAGATGTACAACACAATCCTCCAGTTACCGCAACGCAGGAAAGATTTTTAAAGACAGTGAAGAGATCTGGGTTCACCTGCGACAACAGAAACAAGTCAACAGGCCAAGACCAATAGGCCTAGTTCATCTGCACAGCCACTCCGAAGGAACACCAGAGTGAGCTTGAGCACCTATCAGCGCCAGATTAAAAGAGAAAAACGAGTCTTTATTCACTATCAATCATATCACAACACTAAAGCAAATATGAACACTTTGCGGTCAATGTAGGCATGCTGGTTTACTGACTCTGGATGCAAATGTGTTTGGCACAGAACTCTGTTCACACTCTTCTCAAAGGCGAAAGCTTCATTTCACTGGAAGGGAACACTTGTCACAGGTGTCACTGGGTCAAAAATCATCCTTTATCTTCCTGTTGTATTGCAAAAATGACAAAAGCTACCACTGTCACATGAAATGATTGATTCTTTGAGTATTTCATGTGATAGTCTAGCCCTTATTTATTAGGGCTAACACTACGTGGGCTAACCAGATAAAAATTTTTATGCCATAATTCACTTACCTGCTTTTAATTAACAAATCTAATTATTCTCTCATGCAGTGGTAGGTGACACAGCAATTCAGCTTTGTAACATTAGCATTAATTTGGCAGACTTTCTGCACACTGACTCATTCCGTATCTTGCTCACTCCTCCAATGCTGAGTGGGCCAAGCAGTATTTTCAAGGCTGTCAGCTGCCAGGTTCTTAAGGCACAGGATGATTGGTTTCTGAAACAAACACACATTAATTGCACACTTTTATCTTGCCCCAATTTTAAAATATATTTTTCCAAGCATAACTTAACTTACTTGGCAAGAGTACAAGCACAACTGTCCTGGTAAGATGGTCAGCTATTATCTAAATGATGCATTTTTCTAATATGTCTCCTTCCCTAAAAGGCCTTTGGAAAAGACAGAAATTTCAAGCTGTCTCAAATCACTACTAGTGACAAACAGAGTAGTTTGTTTTCTAGCTGTCTTAAGAAAAAAAA
>VXBL01004890.1:1383394-1434592 GCA_013400195.1 Aramus guarauna | reverse complement strand
TTTTTTTTAGTGCAAATATTTGCTGACTACTCTAAAAAAAGAGCAGCCCAAAACATGTTGCCTTGTCCTGTTGTTCTTTCTGCAGTAATGACTGATAAGTTGATAAGCACATGACATGAACTGTTTCTGTTTTCTCAAAACCACACATCTGAAATTGTGAAGCAACTCTTCCATACCTAGATACTCTGTTGTTCCCATGATCTGCCGCAGTTCACTGGAATTCTCAAGCTTCCGAGACATACCAAAATCTACAATTTTTACATCACCAAGAGGATTGATGCTGCTCAGCAAAATATTTTGAGGCTGGAATAGAAAAGATTTAATTCTCAATTAATAAAATACAAGCTGGGAAAAAACCCAATGTACTAAATGACGTTGCAGTTTCTATTATGCAATATTTATTGCTAAATTTTATTTTTTAAAATTATTTAATCTAATGCACTCCTTTTTCTCCTCATCTTTGTTAACTATTTAACAAATTACTGTGATTATCATAATATTAAATTGAAGATAAAGTACTAAAATAAAAAGCCTGCTGCAGCCTTACCTTTAAATCAAGATGAACAATATTGTTTTCATGCAAGCAGCAAAGTCCTTCAAGTATTTGTCTTATAAGTCTTATAATATCCCTTTCACCAATTCTGTCATCCAGATCTGGGACACACAAATCAAATATTTCTCCTCCAGCAGCACTGAAACACATTCAAGAATATTTACTTATTAAGTTTGAATATTCAAGTTGAAGTGAGGAAAAATTTTAAATATAGTACCTAATCATATAATTAATATATAATTATATATTCATATTCTCAGAGAAGCTGGAAATATTCTTATTAATATCTTTGGGGGGTTTTTTGGTGTTTGGTGGTTTTGGTGCATTTACTAGGTTTGGTTTTTTGTTGGGGTTTTTTTTGGTGGTGGTGGTTTTGGTTTTTTGTTTTTCACGCACTTATGCCAAAACACATCATATAAGCACATGGAAGGGAAAAAAAAAAAATCTGATTATGCTTTTTCTTTCCTCATAGCCAGCAACAGCAGCTGAGACAGTGAAACAGAACTTTGTGTCTGAAAAATCTTATAATGCTTTGGTAGCCTCAAGTATGCTTTCCTGCAAGCGAGTGTGAAGATGCCTTCAGGAAGATGAGTTCTATCATCATTCCCTAACAGAAGAAGCCTTTCTCTTCAAGTCAAATCTAAAATGTCTTCCATTAGACTAGCTCCATAAGTAATTCAAAGCAAGAAAGCCCAGCAATATTCCTATTTTCTGAATTTAGCAGTAAAAATCATAATTTTTTTTACATGATGTAGCTGTGATGTAAATGTAAGAACTACAACGCAATGAACAGCTGGAGTTGCTGAAGAACATTTCTGAGGTGGGAGGAAACTGCCTACTTGCCACCTTAGGCCCTGCCATTCTGATCAAAGACTAAAAATCAGAGAGGTACCAGGAAGAAAATCTAGCATGCTGATGATTAAATACACAGTTGCTTAGTCAGTTAGTGAGCAGTATCTCCTGGAACTCTAGTAGACACAGAATATTCAGAAATACAAGAACTCAGGTCTGTCACTTTGTCAATCTCATCTTCCTTGTAAATTTCAAGCTTCATGATTTCACACTGCATCTCAAATAAATCTTCCTCAGAAAAAGGCTGTCGTTTACTTACAGAGAACCCCACTATTAGTACAGCTTAAAGGAAGCACGGAAATAACTGTGTTGCACGTGGTTTACTAGTTATACTTCACTTTGCCGCAGTGTCAGCTGTTTCCTTTTGTGCTGGGTTTGAAATCATTATTCAGGTTGCTCTAACTGCCTGAAGTTTCTCTCCTAAGGATAAAGGGCTACCTCAAAACTACAGATCAGTAAGCCTGAATTTCATTGTTAGCAAAATTATAGTCTATTAAAAAAGTTAGATAATGGACAACATGGATAAGCACAGTCCCCAACCTGCTGGACTATGTGAGGTGCCAGTAATGCCTTCCATAGGTGCCTTTATGACAAAATGTAGATGAGGGCAAGAGCAGTGGATATCATTTACTTCAACAAGTTTTTCAACACTGCCCCCCAAAGTATTAGTGTATCCAAGTTACTATGTTATGGTCTGGATGAGCAGACACCCAGATGGTAAAGAGCTGAGCAACTCTTCTGAAAGGGATTTGGGAGACCTCAGAGACAGCGAGCTGAAAGCAGCAAAGGTGGTCAGCAGCACCTCGGGCTAGAGTAACAGAAGCACAGCCAGTAGGCTGAGAAGCGACTCTACCCAGCACACTAGACCACAGCTAGAATGCAGCATCCTGGTTTTGGCTCCCCAGTTCAAGGAAGACATCAACAAGCAAGTTCAGCACCAACTGAGAAAGCAAGTAAAAGCACCAGATGACCCGTAGCATGTGTAAATGTAAGATATCTTCAGAAAAATAACCTAATAGAATCCTACGCAATGCCAAACTTTGAACTGGCAGGTACAGCTCAGGAAATTTTGATTGACAGTTCTTTGAAATAATTAGACCAATGTGCAGAGCAGCCAAAATAAAAGCCAACATACATGGTATCATCAGGAAGGCTACTAGGAACAAAAAGCATCAAAGTGATGCTCAGTACAAAACCTTAGCAGGTAGTTCTGGTTTCTCTATCTTCAAGAAGCATGTAAGATTATTGAAGATTCAGAGAAGGACAAGTAAGAGGACAGACAGTTGCTTTACAAGGAGAAACCAAAGAGACATCGGCTCTTCAGTTTGGATGGAAGATTGTGGGCGAGTCTATGAATGAGGCTTACAAAAACTAAAGCTGCTTTAGAGATAAACAAAGAACTGTTCTTCACCAAATCTCACAATGTGAGAACTAGGAGGCACCTGAAACTAGCTGATTAGTTTTAAACAGATAAAAAAGTATTTCTTCACACAGTAGATAATGAACATCTGGAATTTATTACCAAAGTAGATGGTATCCCCAGGTTCAAAAAAGGGCAAAAATTCCCAGACTGCAGGTCCATAACCTGATACTAAAAGGACAGGCAGGAGAATCCTCAGTACAATACCTCTGGTTGCTGGGGCAGTCCAAAGAGCACGGACAACAAAAAGTGGACAGGTTCATATGCTCCTCAGCTCTTCTTCAACAGCATCTCCCTACAGCCATTGCTGGAAACAGCAGCAGATTAGACAGACCACTGACCTGACTCTGTAGGACCTTTCTTAGTTCTTCAACAAGAAAAACTAGATAGATTTAAAAATTAGTACAGCTGCCTGGTACAGCTATAAAATGAATTAGCACAGCTGCCAGGTTTCTCTCTGAATAACTAGATTCCTCCAATTACCTTTGGCCCCTAGATTAAAAGAGTAACAACCTCTTTAGAGGGGCTTTTGAAGAAGTATTCACATCTTTAGTAATTCCCTCTACAAAGACGGCCTTATTGAGAACTAGCATCCATTTCTCCTTTATTTAGAAAATGTGCGGTTTACTACTACATCTTCCAAAGAACCCCATCAATGCAATCCAACAACAGCAAGGACCATACATAGGAGAAAAAAATATGGCTAAATGGGAAATGTTTATAAACTATTTTATGAGTAAGACTAATTTATTGCAATTCTTTCGAAGTACTGCTTCAGAGTTCTGATAACGAGAAACAAACAAAAAAAATCTGCATATTCTGCTACAGAAGGTCATAATTTAGAAGCGTAATCAGTCCTCTGCTTATCCCAATAGAAATAGGAACACTTACTGCAATACCTCTGAACACTACTACAAAGCAGGCCATTAACATCAATGTAGTATAAGGAAATTGTTTCATCACAGACCTTTATTAAGCAAGACAGAGTTAGCTGAGCTCAAACAGAAGCAGTAAAAGCAGTATGGCTTTTATGTGAACTTGCACTTGTTCAAGTTTTGAGCTAAGATTTTTAAAGATTATCTAGCTACATTCTTTGGAAAATTTGAAGGAATTGATCATGGCGTGTGCAGACCGCCATTAACAGCTCTTCAAATACTATTTAAACTTAAATCCTAGATAGATGTTCTGAATTAATTTCACATGCTGCATTTTTGTTCCTTACATTCCAAACAAAAATTTACACATCAGCAAATATGACAGATAACTCAAATTCAATAGACTTGTTTTCAGATAATGAGAAGCCACAGGGAAATCTAAAAAGATACAGGAATTTTGGAGGAGATAGCTCCAAAAGCCAAACAACCTTAGAACAACAAATCCACTAAAATTTAGAAGCTCAAACCCCAAAAATGAATTGCAAGTTTTCAGTCACCAAAAAGCATCAAGAAGTGACTGAAGTTCACAGAACATAGATGTGCTCAGGTTCTTCAAAAATCTATGTACTTGGTATCAGTGGCTATTTTTTTTTTTTTTTTTAAGATGCATCAAAGCACTATACACTTTCTATGGGATTTAAGAACATTCTCTCCGGTTAGCTTGCATGAAAGATTCTTTAAGGGGGAAAATTTTTTTTAATAAATAAATAAAAATTACACCTTAGAATTTTGTACTCAGGTTTTTATATTAGGTTAGCCTGACCTGAAAATTGCTCAGCTTTTTTACAAAAATCCAACTAGCAGAAGAAATAATCTGTTCAAATTAAACAGGCAAGTTTTAATCAAAATTACCTTCCTTAGATTTAAAGGCACAAAAAGTACTGCAATTTGAAATTAAGTGAAATTGTCTATGAAACTGAGTTATGCAGTAAGAAGAAAAAACAATCTCTCTATTTTTTGATAGCTTTTTGTAAAAAAAAAAAAGTCCTTTCAGTCCACTTTTTGAAATTTTGAGTACAGAACTACTATAGGTTTTGGTGTATTTTTTTTATGCCTTATTCCATGTTGTTTGACATAACTCATTAGCTGTGGATGTAACAAAACACATACAGAAACCCAAAGATTCAAATTAACAGCAATTGATTCAACTCTTGCATTTACATGAAAATAAATCACACCAAAAAAGTCCCCAAGAGCTTATAAAGTATATCATAATGAAATATTAGCATAACACATACAGCATACTGTTGCAGTTGTTCTGGGTGTTCAAACAACTCATGCGAAACATGAGTATATTGACAGATCTGTAACTACAAATGTGGAACATCTGATGAAAACATACTTACTATTCCAACACTAAGATGATTTCATTTACTGTTTCATAGACTTCATGGAGATTAACTACGCGAGGATTCGATTTCATTAATTCAAGTACAGCAATTTCATGAAGAATCTCTGCTTTGCAGTCTTGACCTCTTCTTCTTTTCTTTAAAAACTTAGCTGCATACTCTTGGCCCGTGGATTTAGCTATACATTTTCTAACCACGGCACATCTTCCTCTACAAAATAAAAGGGAAAACATTAAGACCTAAGACATAAAAAGGATGTGAGTTGCCATTAGAAATAAAAAGGCATGGCAAATAATTGGAAACTAAAAAAAAGAAAAAAAAAAATCAGGGGAATGGTATGTTTGGCCTGTCCTTACACTATTCCCTGAATATTCACTTTCAGCCACTGTAGGAGACATGATGCTAAATTAGACGAAGCTTTGGGGAGACCCAGTACAATTCCCTTTATACAGGCTAGCTAAGCATTAAATCAGAGTATCGGGTTACATGGACATTCTTACTGTAGGATCTCAGAATTACAGAATAACTTGGGTTGGAAGGGACTTCTGGAAGTCTCTCGCAAAACCTCCTGCTTAAAGCAGGGCCAGCTATGAGATCCTACCAGGCTGCTCAGGGCTTTGTTCACCGGCAATATTATATTAAAAAGACTCAACGACAACATAGCACCTACAGGATACCACAATAAACAAAGCAAAACTCTGAAATGTAGAGAACAAACACAGAAAATAAAGCATATTTGTATGTTGGGATGGGGGGAGAGGTCTTCAGTGTAGAAAATTGTAGAGTCATCAAGAGAATTTCCCTCCACAAATCATGTAGTACTGCTAAGAAAAAAAAAAAAAAGCTATCTGCAAAATGTTTAAAAACTTTTTAACAGAAAGACACCCACTACTTAACATTTTCTTTCTCAATTACAGTTAGACAAAGTGTGCTGCTTTATTTCCTAGCCAACTGTTTAGGTATGGAAACAAAAATGTATTTTGGCAAAGAAATGTTTTTAAAAGAAAACCACATACTGTAGTTAAAACACCAAGCTGACCTTTTAAAAAAAAAAAAAAAAGGGAAAAAATGCATTTTTTTAAGCCAAGTTATAAACTCCTGAAAAAACACAGTTTTATAATCATAAGTTTTGCATTCCCAGAAATGCCTCATTGCATACTTGCAAAATGTTTTTAAATAATATTTCTTGTATCATTTGAAGAAAAACAACTTCAAGGGCTAAAATAAATTGTGTAGAGTTCTAAAAACAGTTATAAAACCACGTACAAAGAACAAGACCTACACTTACGTCTTCGAACAAACAACGCCTTTCCATGTATGTTTTTTGTTACCACCACATGCTAAGAACAAACTTGATGAAGAAGCTGAGTATGAGCTATCTGACTTGCACTTTTCAAACTAAATCAGTTTCTTTAGTAGAAAAGACTATGTTGCCCTGCAGGTTTTGCCTTTCTTCTGGTGCAAAAACCCCAATGCCTAAAAGGAACATCTCTAAAAAAAAATTAAAAAAGGCATGTCTGAGGCTTTTTTGAAAAATCTAGATTTCAGTATTTAATCAAAAAGAGGTATGTGTCTCGTGAAAATTCAGATTTCCATTTGTAAATAACTATGTTAAATACACTTTGTACAAATGTGACTAAATTATTAAACATGTAAAGTTGACCTTTAATCATACCGCTATCGCTTATTTAGAAATAAATTCAACAAAACAGCTTCTCTGTCATCATTTATTTCAAAATCAGTTAGTCATAGGATTTCTTTGTCCTTTTCTTAAAGCACTAAATTTAGAAAGGAAGAGTACAAAACTCAAAAGACAAATTAATTTAAAAGGTGAGAGTTATTTACAATCCAATACATGCATTCTTCATTTTGGCCATTTCAGGCTTACAAATAGTTGCTGAATCCTTTCCCAATTGTTAAACCAGCTTATTATTGCACAGCAGTTGAAGTTAGTGATCTGAATTTCGTAATCTACCAAGGTTTAAGATACTCCCCCACAGCTTACATTCTTGTTTTAACATCACATCACCCTGTCAACCATTAAAGTTTCTCTAAAATTAAAAAAGAGGAACTAGTGAGTTTCATGAAAACAACAAGATCTTCCCTGACAGTTTTTGCACATCTTCCTTCTAGTTGCTGCGGGTCTAACAGCTTAGAGGGTCAGTGGTATCTCCAGATAGATGAGGTAAGTATTTCCACTTGTTTATACTGCATTCGTCGTGTGCAAATTATTAAGAGAAAATTATTAAGACATAAAATTGTTTTAGAACGGTGGAATTTCCCCAAAAACGTAAAAAAAAAGGTTGGATCTGAAGCACTGCACTGAAGCAAAGTGGTTCCCACTCCTTGCTGCCTGCAAAGCAACATCACAGTTTACAGACCAGTTTTATGAGATAAAAACTGGTATCCAGTTGTTTTCATATCCCAAGTTATAAACCACAGAAATTCAACTACTTCAAAAGAAGTGAAGCCATCCACACACCGGGGACAAAACTACTTAACCCACTAAACGGAACCTGCCAGCTTCATGAGTCAGTGTCTTAAATACCAAAGGACCTAAAAGATAAGGGTGTGGGAGGAAGAAATGAGACTTGGGAAGCTCAAGTAGAGAAGAACAAAAGAACCATTTAGTAAGTAACCTGAAGAGGAAGAAGAAAATTGCAAGTGTAAAGAAAAGCATATGAAATCTTCTACAGAAGCTACAAAGAAAGGTGCATTTTACATCACTTACGAAGTGTTGTAAACACTTAAAACATTAAAAAAAAGTGCACACACACAGTTAGGCCAGGAAAAATAAAAAATGTGTTTATAAAACATACTCCTCTAATTCTGTTTCTTTGCATTTTGGCACTTATTTTGTTATGCCTGGTTTTGCACGTACAGCAGGTATTAAAGACTATGTTTTGGAATCCATGCGAAATCTATAGTTTTGTTTGCTTTAAACATCATCTCACAGGTACGTATAAATCTGAAAATTCAGAATTTTAAGAATACAGGAGTTCTAGAAGATCGTGCATATAAAGTGCTTCTCTAGAGCCTAAAATTCAAAACTAGAGCTGACAAGAGAGTAAGAAAAAAGGAAAGTTATAGAGCCACTTCTGTTGAAGGAGCTTGGAAACATGACCACGACACTATGTTTGCATGGCTTTACACCCAGTTCCCTGAATACTTTCAAGGTATGAATTAACTCAATGATTTGAAAAAAGCATTAACTCAGATGTCTGAAACAGTATCATAAAGACCAAGGTGTTTTGCTTTGGGGTTTTTTTTCTTTTATTTCCTATTTTACTGTTGCAAAGAAAAGCATGGGAAGCAGACTGCAAAACTACTCTGAAACAGCAGGTTGTTAGACACTTAGACTAACTGCTTGAGGGTGGGAAGGAGAGAGGAAAAAGGTCTTTGGTTTCTGGACTAAAAAAAAAATAAATTTTTTTTAAAAAAAATCAACCAACCAACTCAAAATCCCAATTCTTTGTCTTGCTGTATTACCCTATGTCATCTCTTCTTTAGTTTATGTACCTGGAATGTGATGCGTGACTAGACAAGGGAAATGGAAGAAAAGGAATATAATCCCAGATCTACATGCCAATGAACACAGGCTAAATCTCTCTGACACGGAGAAGGCTGGCACCTTATATCTCACTGTATCTTTTCCTGGTCCCTAGAGAACCTGCTGGATACTGCAGAGAAGGGCATAGGGAAGGAGAGAGGCATATTTCATTCCCCATCTACAAACATAAAAGTTTGCCAGAAAAGGTCTATAATTGCACAAAGAATTCTCTTGCAGCAGAAATTCCTCTTACTAAAATAGAATAGGAATAATCTTACCTTCCTAGCTCTTTCGATTCAAGCATATAAAAATTGTGGAAATTGTCTGTCTTGATTTGTGTCTGCAGAGATGTGGCTAACAAGCCAGAAAGGCTTTTATTCTCCAACTTTCTCCTCGACATAGTCAGGAGCAGGTGTCTCTCTTCTGCCAGTCACCTGTTAAAGCAAAATAGTTAAAAGTTTTGGAAATCCCATAATTACAATGCAGGAAAGTATACAAATATTAGAGTTTAGAACTCTCAGACTAGAATAGCTTTAGTTTGTTCAGTAGTGATCTGAAAACAACACATTTAATCACTATAAAAATAAAACCTGAAAGGAATACTAATCAAGACATGCTAAAAAATTAAAGACTTTTTTTTAAATAGTTTTAATGTTTGAGATAAGTTGTTTTGGTTTTTTTCCCCTAGAGCATATCCATGAAAGATGTAAGCTTCCATTCTAGTGAAAATGCTAATGATTACTTAACTATTAATGATATGTACTTTTTTTATTCTCCCAGCTTTCAGAAAATAAGCTTTAACTCTTCTGTGGATTCTAGGTAAATTCCGGCAATTCCCTCAAGTTTACACTTTTAACTGGTATCCCTGGGGGACTTAACCAAAACTCCTTCCTGTTTGTCATCTGCAACACAGCAGGAATAGCTAACCACAGGAAAGAAAAAAAGGGTGGGTTTTTTTAAGTGGGAAGACTTACATTTCTTATTGAACTCATCACTCATCTAAGTTTCATTTTAACACTAGATTAATTGTCAGAAAGTAGTATGAATGGACAACATCCACTTTGCAAGTTCAGATCATTTAGACCTAAATGATGTAGTAATACTGATTAAATTACCTTAATAAACCAGTAGAATAGCACATTATGAAGATGCACCCACCCACATTATTTCTACTACTGTTAAAAAAAAACAAACAAAAAGCTCTTTATACACTAAAAATACTGGGTTTGGCATTCACATTTATAGGCCTGAAGCATCTCTTCAGGTGAAATGCAAAAGCAAAGTAGAAAAAGATTACTGAAGGATAACAGAAGTCTTAAGCGATAGTTTATTTTAAGTTAAAGAGTAGGCTTACCTTTATTAGCGAAAACAAACAAAAAAAATCACAAGGCAAATTACAGTTCAGTTCAACTTGCAAAAATACACTTTTAGTTTTCAAATGACAGAAGTGTACTGTCAGAAGCTTCTGGGGGAGCACTTGAACTAGTTATGATTCAAATATAATTTAGTACCCAAAGATCCTTCAAATTACCAGTTCTTGGAACATGGATATTCGCACTAGAAGTATTTTAGGTTTAAATCATTATTCATGCTTTAGCAGGAAAAAAAACCCCAAACCCAAAAACATTACACAGCTTAAGAATATCTTCAAAGTAACATTTGATAAGCATGAAATAACTTCCAAAAATTATCAAGAGGTCACAATACAATCTAACATACAGGTCTTTGAAACATCTTGTTTGTAACATACATGCATTCCTTTTTCCCCAATTATATGACAGCTTATCTTTTAAGACTGATGTCTGAAGTGTTACCACTCTCCTTAGAGCTGTGCTCACTACAGTTTAACAGTTATCTTGTTACTGCAGTACTTCAGCACAACAATTTATTTATATTAGACAATTGATCTAATTGATTAAGAGCTTACTATTATCAAATATATTATGTAGGCTTTCATTTTATATCATTATTCTTAAAAAGTTATGATTAAGGAGAACTTTTGCCTTATTTGAATTAACTTTGTTTCTGGTAAGAAACCACATCTCTTTTTACCTTGGTATCATCAAGAATACAGAAAAACATGTATGCGCAGCAGGCAGAAACCCACAAACAGGCACATAATCTATTCCGGAGGAAGAGATACAATTTCAAATCCAATTCGCTATGAAAAGAAGGCACGAATTCTAATACATTAACTATTTCCAAAATGAAAAGTGATGTCTGGGTTGTTAAGCCATCGCACCAAAAGCTCTGACTTAGAGACGTTAGAAGCACGGATCTCACGGAAACTTGCAGGCTTCCAATTAAAGAGAAAACTCCCCACTACGCTGTGCAAAAAGACACTTCGTTTAATTATTTCTAAAAAAAAAAGTCAAGTCCCTGCTCTGGGCTAGGAAGACACTGAGCAGGTAAGGACCACGGAGGAGCGGCACCAGGCCACCACGCGACGCTGCAGGGCCCGCACCTCGCTCGGTGCCAACGGGTGGCCCGTCCCCAGCGCTCTGCCGGGACCCGCGCAGCGCCCAGCCCCGCGACGACCTGCGCGGCCGGCAGCGTCCCGCTCCGCTCACCGCCAGCCCCGGGAGATGGCTGTCCCCGCACGCCGCAGCCTCTCGGCGATGACCTGCCCCACTCCGCAGCCAATGCTAAGGCAGCGTTAGATGCACACGAGCGACTGCGAGGCGGAGAAAACTCAGGGGCAGACCAGGCTGCTTTTCCTCAGCCAACGAGGAGAGGCAGCGGCGGATCCGCATCCCGCACTCCCGTCCCCTCACCAGACACCCGAGCCAGCCTTCCCCCCGTGAGCGACACCCTGTCCGCAGAGGGCTGAAGGCTACAAAGCAATCCCTGCGCCTTCGCCCTCTCCCGCTCGCTGTCTCACTGTAATGAGGGCCCGCTGGGGCTGCCCGCTCCCGAACAAGCTGAAACCCCATCGGGACGGGCCGCCGGCATCAAAGCGGGACCCGGCCCAGGGCGTCCGCAGTACGCCCCAACTCTCCTCACAGGCACCCCTGTACCTCAGAGTGCTGCCGCCAGCGCTCCCCGAGGTGGGGAGACGCGCAGCAGAGAGCTCCCACACCGAGCAGGGGAGGCAGTAGGACGCTCCCACCGCCCACCTATCCCCCCACCTGATCCGCCCGCCGTCACCCGCGGCAGCTGAAGTCAGGAGCTGCACCCCCAGCGCGGCACACTCACCTCTCTCCGCCGGACTCCCAGGAAGCCCCTCACGAGCCAACGGTCGCCGCAACGGCCCGCGCGCACTGCAGGCCGACCCGCCAACCGCCGCGCCCGCACAGTCGGGGTTTGAAAAGTGCAGCCGGGTAGATGTGGCTACTCCGGCGGCACGCGCCCCGCCTGCCCACTTCAGCCGCTGGAAGCCAATCCGCGCCCAGCGAGGCGACCTATCTGCCCGGCGATTGGCTGGTTCCTCCTTGCTCGGAGGGCGCTTCGGCACGACTGGCACCGCCCCTGGAAGACAGCCGTGGCGGGGCGGAGCTGGGGCCGCTGGCTGCTGAGGGGGCCGGGAACGGCAGGTGCCGCCTGTCTTCCCCAGTTCTTCCGTGAGAGCTGACGGTGCCGGAACGCGCTTCTGATCCTCTTCCTCCTCCTCCTTCCGCGGTGCTGGGAACCGCGGCCTTGCCCGGCCCAGCTGAGGCGGACCGGCCGCCTCCACCACCAACCCCACCCCCCCCGCCCCGGGTGCTGGGCCCGGTGGGGCAGGGCCGGCCGGTTGGCTGGGAGCCGGTGGGGGATCGGAGTGGGACCGTGCCTTGCCGGCTGAGGGCCTCCCCGCGTCCGGGGCAGCTGCGGGAGAGCCATTTTGTTTCGCCGCCTCCCGGAGCGCAGGACGAGGAGAGCCGCCGGTTTGGGCGAGATGCACCGATCGTACTCGTAGTCAAAGGCTGCATTTAATCTGAACACTAATGAGGCTTACCGCTGTGTCTGCGGCATCCAGAGGTACGGGAAGAAAGGGGAAAGGAGGTTCACTAGGTGCCATGATGTAAAGGTCAGCTGCACGACGCCATCCGGGGCCCCGCTGCTGGCGGGGAGGCTGTGGGGAGACGTGCAAGCTCTGCAGTGGTTCCTGTCTTGCCTGCTTTAGCATAGCCGGGGATCCGACAAAAACCCACCACCAGAATAACAAAACTTCCATGCGCTTACCAGCAGTGTCTGCACGCGTTTATGCTTGTGTCTGTTCATGACACAGATTGCAGAAGTCCAGGCAACCATATTACAGTTACAAGTTGGTATACCAGCTGTCACTGACATTTGCATATGTATGTTCAAATGGGAATGGCACCTACTTTTTATTACTTTTATACCAGTATACATCTCCCACAGAGCCTGTTTGACAGTCTCATGCTTTAAGGAGCCCAAAGGGGAAAAAAACCCAAACAGTTAAAAGACTTTAACTTTCAAAGACCCTTTCTGAGGATATAAAATAACCTAAAGCATGCTTTAGACATAAATTGAAATTAGAAGAGTTCCAAAATAGCTGCAATTTGTTTGCCAAATTCCTCTGAGGCAATCCAGCCAGCTGCCCCAGAAATTTGCAAACATCCATTTTATAATAGATTTTCCATAAAAGCAGTAATAGTAATGTATCAGAAGAGTTTAAGAGTTATAAATTTAATTTCAGCAGTGAACCATTAGAGTTACTGTGTTAATGATATTTATGCCATGTCACTGCCAGTGACATGGGTAATTACGTTCCTAAGTCATGCTGTCACAGCAATGCTTAGATTAAGATTAGTTCAAGTAGTATAAATAAAGACGAGATACGCAGTTTGAGAAAACAGAAAGTATTTTTGAAGACTTTGAAATATGTTATACCATGCAGCTAGCACAATAAAATACACCTACTAAGAACAAGAGCTGCTTTTCAAGTGTAACTCTTGCTCGCTTGGCCTTCCATCTTGAATTTTAGCATTTTGAGCTGTGGATATTTTTGGAAGAAAAGTCCAAACTCTTTACTCTCTCCCACAGAGTTCCACCATCTCTGCAGTTTCAGACTGTACTGTTCCTTCATTATAACATGATTTCAAATACATCTGCCAAATAAACATCATGTTATTTCTACATGATGTAGAAAAGATTGGTTTTTTTGAGAAGCATTCTTTGTGCAGTATGAAAAGCAGCATTCCGAACATACCAAATGATCCACAGGATTAAAATTAAATGATGACTACAATTAAGATGTTTTAGGTTATTATAGCACGTGGTGCCAAAAGTAAATGACAGTGGTTATGTTTGTCTCCTTAGCTGCTTGTGTGTCTTTAGAGATCTTTTTCAAGGCCAGGATTTGCTTTACTTTCCCTTTAAGTTCTGAAAACCAAATAAATACTAAAAATGCTTCATGATGTGTGTTATTGTAGTCTGGGTTATCTGTCTATATAATGCCATAGAAACACGTATGGCACGTAGAGAAGGGTATACTTGGCAGGACTCCGCCCAGAGGACTTTGGAATTTTACTTGGATATACTACTGCAGAGAAAGACAAACAAAGGGTGGAGAGGGGGAACGGTAGGCTGAAGGTCACAACAACACGGGATCATGAACTATGATTATTACTGATGCATACAGCTGGTCGTTAATTGCTGGTTTTTAATTGTCCCAAAGGTGTTAGTGTCATAATTCCCATTCTTAACAATAATGTCTTCTCTTGCTTTTCTTGATTACCTATCCATTACAAAGCTGGCTTCTTACAGTCTTTAGAGGCTTTCATGAAAAGAACTATTTCTTCTTGAGCAGTTACCCATTTGGAAAAGACATGATGGACAGCTCTTGTTGTTCAGAGCCATACGTGTTTTAGGAAGCTAAGCTTTTGGAAAAAGCTTGGTTCCCTCCAGAAGTGCTGATTTCAACTCAAACCTGTCACGGGGTTGATACAGTTTGGACTGAATAGGCAGCATCCTACCCTTCTCAGCAGATAACTGTGTCGCTAGAGTGGGGGACAAGTGGTCAACATCAAAAGCCACGTAGATGGAAGCTGAGAGTGTCTGAGCCATCAACTTGTTTGTGGTAACTTGTTTGACAAGACATTGGTAAAGTGAGACCCTCCTCCATAGCACCAAAAAAGCCTCAAAAACCATAAGGCAAATGAATAATTCCGCTGAGCTGTTACGTGTCTTTGCGGCATCGTCATTCCATGGGGCAGAACACACTTACGTAATGTGACAAAACATGCAAAACAGAGCCTTACCCGAGCATCTCAGTGTCCTGCAGTTCAAAAGTCACGGGGAAAGATCCACACCTTCCACACGTTGCTTCTAAGAAAGAGCGAATCTGCCTGCAAAATGGATGATTGTTGTTGTGCAAAGTACACAGAGCTGTTTGCCTGGCAGAAGAGCGTGGAGCTGGCACACCAGAACCCCACAGAGTAGCAGGCTAGCTGGGAAATGTGCCAATTCAGTGCATCTCAAATCATAGCATAAAGCTGCCTGTCTTAGGGGTGATGCTGCTGGAGTTACTGACACTGATTGTTGTTTCAGTCTATGGGGATCAAATAAGCAAACTCGACCCCCCAGACCACAGCCCTATAGAGATTGCCCGTGTCCCAAACATCTACGAGAGCACTGCTACCTGAAACAACCTCTCATATCAAATGCCAATGTAAACCATGAAATACTCAAAGCACAGAATGACGTTTTGCCATAGGTCCCTCAGAATCAGCATGCCTTCTCCTGCCATACCTGCGTCAGTTCTGGACGTGACCTAGTCATTGATTACAGATACCTGCCTCATCCAAAAAGAATTACCACCTTTTTATTTAATACAGGTCTTTTAAAAAAAATCTGGGTTTTTTTTGCCCATGCCAAAATCTCTGCAAGAATCCCACCACACTTGTGCATAAGAAGCGAGTAACAAAAGGCAACCCTCAATGCAAGGGGCAAATAGTCTCTGTGTTTCACATAGTGACTGCCTACCAGAATTGCCTCAGTGTCACCCAGCATGAGCTTTATCCAAACTCCAGTCTTTACACCGAGGGAAACATAAGCAATTGCTCAGTATCAGTTACCAGTGACCTGGATGAAACTGTCTTATGAGTCTGACATTGAGAACTAGGACAGAGAGCTGAGTCTGAAAGGGCTCAAGTCTCAAAGCCTCTTCTCTCCCCACAGCAGCTCCCCTTCAATGCTTTAGGTTGCCTCGCATCACATTGCTGCTAGCAGCAAGATAATGCAAAATTACTTTGTAGAAAAAGTTTTATAATAATAGAAATAGCACTTCAATATTATGTTCTACAAAGAGTTTATGTAACACAGGCGAAGTGGCAACTTGCCATTTAACCATTCTAGAGCAAAAGTCTCCTTGAACTGTGTCCTGGTGGGGACAACCCTCGCCCAAGTGCTGAGTAAAGACCAGTATCTCTTACTGGAACTCAGACAATCTGTCACAAAAGTAGGAGGAAGTCTTTGGTGAGGGCCACCAACTTTTATTAAAGACAAAACCCTGTATTTTTCCCTGATGATACTTCCCTGTGAAAACACAGTGCTTTGTGTTACAGCCACTGTCACTGCCAGTTCCAATGCTCTGTTCAGAAGCAGAGACTCTTCGGTGAAGCCTGGGCCTCTCCAGCGTGATGGCTGTAGTGTCTGGTGCTTTGTTCGCTTAATTTGTGATACTCTTCGTTTCATACATAGCTCTCGGTCAAATTATGTTGCATATGGCTGCAGAATCCTTACTTTCTCTGCTTCCAAAATTACCATTTGTAGCACGCCAGACTCCAGGGGCCACCAGAAGTCACTTAGGAAAGGTGGTGTAAGAAAGAGTATCCTGTGGTTTCTCTAAAGGTTTTAAACAGCTGCAAAGGACATAGAACAACTTCGAAATAAGAGGTACTCATTTAAAAAATAATGTTACGATATATTCAGAGGCACAAGAAAAGAGTTGATTTCCAAAGTGGATTTTTGTAAGAAGATTTATTTTAATTAAGTGATTTCATGATGAAACATGGTCTTAAACAAAATAGAGATCAGTATGAAAATAAAATTATACACAGAAAAATCTTTTCCCCAAATGTTTTTGAATAACAGGAAATACAACACAACAGTCCTGTATTCAACTGAGTAGATAATTATGCAAATCTGTGAGCAGTCAAACATTATAGTACATTCCTTGAAGCCAGGCACAACGAAACACATTGTGTGTCCCTGTAACACACTCAACACATTTCGTATCTGCTTTCTCCGCCTCAAAGAAAAAAAAGTGAAATGTAATGTAAATGGAGAAAAGGACGCACACCATCTTAATGCTTGAAGCACATAGTCCCCATTTAGTGTTTTGTAAAAGACATACACCACATTCAGATGAAACTTAAATTGGCTTGTAGAAAGATAGAAAAACTTGGTATTATATTTGATATACAGTCTTGTGAACACTTAACTGAAAAGTATGGAAAGGATTAAAAAAATACACCACATATGTTCTACTTAAAGCTTAGAAATAAATATGCACTCTGTATTCTCAGTGCCTGAAATTCTTTAAAAACAAAGAACTTGGTATAAAATTATATCAAGTAATTGTCAAAAATGAGGGAGATGCACCTATATACCTGTTAGATTCTGGATGCCTGCATCCCCACTACAAAAGCTTGTAAAACTGTATGCGCCTTCAAACATGCTGAATAACCCAAACTGTAGCCTAGCAAGGGCAAGAATATCGACTGACCTGGGGGTACCAGTATTCCACACCACATCCCTCATTACGTTGTTTTTCTCTAAAGTTTTCCCTTTCAACACTGTACCAGCCCTTACAAGTACAAATGCTGAGTCACTTATACAAAAAGCAGCCTTGCTGGTCGGGATTCATGGATGCCCTCAAGGCTGTGTCATTCCAAGGAAAAACAGAGTATAAAGAAAAAAGCATCTTCCTAAGATGATTTATGTACTTAATATTGTTATAATTCTTCTTCCTCCCTGCAATGCTGATAATAAACAGCAGTCTCCTGAGTGTTGCAGACTCATTGCAGAAAAATGTCCTGCTATATGGAACTATTGAACCATTATGGTCCAACGTACTGCTTGTCTTCTAGTGTAGGACAACGTTTATATAAAACTCTTACTACCTCAGTTACTATGTTGAAGAAAACTTGCAAGGAATTCTTCTTTTGCCTCTTGTACTGACTTATCCAATAGTCTTGGCTTTTAGGTAGAGAACCAGATCCTGAAATCTTCCTACCCTCTTACACACTATTTTTTCTGATAATGTCATTAGGGTATGAATGGAGTCAAGACTCGCATCAGCCTAGCCAAAGCTAACTAGATCATTGACAATATTTTAATTACCTTAAATAAGCTTTAGAAACATCATATCAATCTCTCTGTGGAAATTCATGGTTCTTACACAATCACAACACAAACCCCAACCATCTAAAAAACCCTCATCTACATTTTCACACATCTAAACATTAGGGATTTGGCTCATCACATTTAAAATGAAAGTCACCTTCAGTAGTCATGATTTAACTTCCTATCAGATGCTATTTCTCTTGCCAATTGCAGCTAGTAATAAACACAATAATTATTTGCACAAACAATAAGACTAAAGAGGACTTCCAGACACCATCCTTATTTTATTTAGAAGCCTTAATTTTCCTGAGAGTAGTCCAAATAAAAAAAAACAACTAACCCAAACCCAATAAAATAAGAAAAAACAGCTTAAAAAGTAAGTTTTCTGATTGTCTACTTTAGATTTTCAAAACATAATAATTAGGTAAAATATGTCTTGTAGTTGCAGTAACACCAATGTCGTTTTCCCTGGGCACGTTATCATCGCCCAATTTTTAAGCAAGAAGTATCCCCTTTTGTATACCTAGTGGTCAGCACAGCTCACTGTTCTGCTCCCTCCTTGCAAAGTGTAGTCCTTTTTCTCTCCATATTCTTTCAGTCTTGTCTTCACTCTAGCACTATTCCATGGCTGCATTTTGTATGCTTTATTTGCTGCTTGGAACTGCCATATCTTATCATTACAGCACCTGCAATTACATTCCTTCTTTAGCATTATTTATGAGGATAGAGAGATTTATTTGCTTATTCATACAGTAATCTATTTTAAAATTACTCTGCTCCAATGTCTGACTGTAGTCAGCATGACAATCAAATATAATGTCTCAGCAAAATCTTCTTTTATTGACCCGACCTATCCTGCTAGATGAGTATTTCTAACTATAAAAATTGCAATTCTCATTTAAAATGAAAGATGCCCCCTAGTCAATGGAGTATGTCAGCAGCTGCTTGTATTGCAATTAGCAGGCAATGCAGATATGAATGTGCTTTTGGAAGAACAGAGTTCAAGGGCTGTGACACAAATCCTCCATCTGTGGAAGGCACAGTCCTCACTGAGGTAATAAATCACATGCTGCTGTGATTTCTGGATCAGCACTCACCTCCCTCACCGCAAGAGCTACTCACCCCTCCAGCCTGAAGCAGCCTACAGGGGCTGAGAAATTCTGGCGATAGAAAACATTGCAAGAAAAATTCCCTGCCTGGTTACTAATTTTGCAAAACCAAAATGAAAGGACATTTTACCCTTGGATGCCTAATCAACTGTTTCCCAAAAAGCATTATGACTATTTTCTTCAACTGCTCACACTCTAGATGTCAGAGTAACTGTGATCGTATTGACTCTCTGGACTGAAGGGAGCTGCTCTTGTTGCAAAGATCAGTTTAATTCTTGATGAAAGAATAAACAAACCCACTCTGATACTGTAGCGACAGTCAGCGAGGGTGGCCGGCAATTGTCTCTGGGTGATTGTAGGATTATGTGCAATTAAAAGGGAGAGGAACGGCTGGCTTTTGGAAGGCAGCCCAGAATAGGGGAGACCAGAGTCCTGTGCAGTTTTGTAGGTCTATACATTTAAAAGCTGGTTACATTGATGTCAGCACAAAACTATGTTAAATTAGTGGAACAATATACCTCCTGAGTGCTGAGCAAAAGCTATGTAGACAAGGTTTCTTCTAGTAGGGGCTGAGTGACAAGTTTTTGAAAGTTCTAAAAAAGAAACAACTGAAAAACAAAATACAATTTTCATTATTCAGAAGTTCTTAAAGAGAAGAAGGACTGAACAAAGCATAGGTCAGCTCCCTTTGGCATTCCCCTCAACTTTTAAGAGATTTCTCAGAATACATCTGTAATTAAATTTTTATTATTGTTCTACAATATAATCTGACTGCTTTTGGTACATAAAGGAAACAAGTTCAAAATTCCGGTTATTGACTTAGAAGGGGGCTAATCAATGAGTGTCAGCAATTATTTCACATAGTCCTCAAGAGATATTTTAATTGCATTTTGAATACATGCAGATACTACAATGGATTGTAACCATGCCAGAGGAGTCCTTGACTGTCATTCTTTCACCTACAGTCAGGAGGAGCCTTTAAATACGGTGACCAAGTTGTCATTATTATGTCACCGATACTAAATAGAACTCTCAACTTAATCATGAGTTTACCTTAAAATACCTATGGCATAACATGGCTCTGAGCAAAGCCTGTGAAGTGGAGCCCTAAATGAAGTTTCAACCTGAACAATAGGTTTCTTTACAGCAAAATTATTTTAGAAAATACTAGAAATGTTTGAATAAAAAACTTTTCATAGCAACAAGCATTTTAAATTGTTGTAGTCTAGTGCTGAAACTAGCCAGTCTGAAACCCAACAGAAGCACTGTGAATCTCGTGGCCTATTTGAAAGAGATGCAAAACATAAACCAACACACATTGTGAAAACTCTGTGTTTATGTGGTCAGCTTTATAATTTTGCATACTGCTAACCAAAAAGGGTTGTAAAAAGGCTTTTAGCCTTTCTGGCTTTACAATAAAGTTCTTAGTTTTCCCTACCATTTATCTAATGTATATTTATTTTTCCAGCAAACAAGCAATTTCAAATTCAGCCCCATAAACCCTTGTGTTTTTAATTGTAAAATACTCAGGCAAAAAGTTAGACTAGCCCAATAACAGTCACTGTGGTTGTGCTAGTAAAATTGTCAAGGATTTTTTACGTGCAGTTGGAGAGCTAGTCAACCCATAGCATTTCTGCAGTTCTGTTTGTACCACATAATTGAGCCAAAGTGCAAACAGTTTAAGAAGCCAGGTTTGAGTAACTATTCTGAAATCTTGCTTGGAGTTCAGTTTGCTTGCCCAGGGAGGAAAGGATGAGAAGGGCAAACAGCAGTGGTGGTTCACTATTATTACTGTAAGCTTAATGTTAAAGCTAAGTCTGTAATCTCACAACTGGAGACTAAACTTACTGCCCAGTTCCCATTAGTGCTAACAGGAATAAATTGCCCCTCCACATAAAATCAATAACAAGAAAAACATAACTACTAGTGTAATTTAATACAAATAGTTTTCATTTGCTGAAAAGAATTCACTTGCTGTGTGCTATGAGAAATGAACTTATACAGGCTGTTCAAACACAGCTGCCGCAGATTCCCCTTTTGGGAATAGGGGTTCTCTCAGTCCAGAGACAGTGTGCTCGCAAATATCTCCAGAAACCTCGCAGTAAACATCTGCAATTAATACTGCTGAGATTACATTAAGCAACCAGATGATACCATTACAAATGCTTCGGAAGGAAGCTTTTTTTTTTTCTTTTAACTTTTAAAAGGATTAAAAATACATAAGAAACCACAAAACTCTCTACTTTCCTATAATTTTAAACTGAGCAAACTACCAGTCCAGTGCTCTGCCAGTTTAACTTATGCCAGAAACTTTGTCTGTTGTCCTGCCAGCATGCTGCTGCCTGGACTTCCAGTTTCCCTGAAGATTACATATATTCACTATACATGGCCCGAAGTTAATTGCTTCAATGTGGAGCGTATGTGGCGCCCAGCAGGCCTGTGTATGCAGATGGACTTCACCCTAAATACTAAGTCATATTAACGCATTTTTATGGTAGGTTCAAAATAAGGATAATGAAAATTACGTTTGAGAGCAAGAAAGGCAATGATTTCATGAAAATTAAGGAAAAACAGCAGGCAGGGGGTAGGGGAAGAGGTTTGCTTCTGGTCAGCAGGATTGCCTGTAAAATTGGATTTAATTTTGGGTTGAAAGAAGACTTTCCCGTGTTACCATGCAAGGTGCTGCTGATGGTGTGACAGAGGTAGCAGCTGGCCGTCTCCTGTGGGCAAGACCACTGCTACCCTAACTGCTGCTGGCTTGCGGATGTTGAACAGGTAACTGCTTGCTACAGTATGTGCATAATTTTATTGATTACAAGCTTTTCCGGTGTATTTAGGAGAGTTATGGTTAAACTGATTGCTGGCAGCACCAGGTGAGCAAAGCATACCTGAGCTTGGCCAGGATGCTGGGACCTGGGACAAGGCGGCCCTGGCTCTGGGGTGCCGGGGATGGAGGCCACGGGCACATGCCGTGCTGGAAGGGGACCTGCTAGCTGCTTTTCGGCCAGCACTGCGTGGCTCTGCAGGAAACACGAGCACCTCCCCAGCCAGACTGTCTGATGGAGATGCTGCACGTTAAGTTAGTGCAAGCTGTCATCACGCTGTAGCTGAAGGAAATCTTTTGCCTGCTTCAGGTTGACTGGCTTTTTTTCCCTCCCTAAACGCAAAGCTCCTTAGCACCATCTGGAAGAGCTCTGAGGAGATACAGAGCTTTCAGAAAGGCTTCTCAGTCTTTCTCTGTCTGGACCCTCTTGCCTGCCACAGCACATCATAAGAACACCGTGGTTGCCTGTCGCAGTCACCTGCAGGACACAGAAGTTGGCTTTCACTTGGGACATGTTTAATCGGAACAACTTCCCACACTGAAGGGACAATAGTCAACACAGCAGCCAGGAGACGCGGGTATTTAACAAAGCTCAGGCTTCCTTCCCTATGCTCCCTCCCTGCTAATCTCTTCAGTGCAGCAGCATCACTTAAATCATCACAAAGAGCCAGCCAGGTGCTCGAGGCACCATAAGTAGCCATATCTCGGCCGCTAACTCCTCATCACTTTCAAATAGCATTTTTCTAGAGTCTCCCTGGTGATACTGGCAGCAAAGGAGGAAGAAGCAGCTTCTCCTCAGTCTCTCTTGGTCTTAATGCTACAGGGATTCTGGATTTTTTAAATTTATCTTTCTTTTAACTGACAGCTGCCCCACTGGTGACCCTGTTACATCTTTACAGAATACCAGATCATGAGGACTGATTTCAGTTATTTTTACATGCATAAATACAGAACAAATGTGTGCAGTAGATATATTTAAATAAAAATTGACAAGATGCATTTATTGGTTTTGTTTTTGTACAAAAGCATAACTTAAAAGGCAGACTAGTATAAACTTACTTTGTGCCAAATATTTAAACTTTTCATTCCAAAGAGTTTCTGGTTCAAAACTTGTAGATACAGTTTCCACCTGGGAAATCTCCTTTTTAGACCACAGATAACACAGTATTGTAAAATCAAAATTCTGCAGTCCTTCAACCGACCAAAAGTTGCATTCTGCTTTGAATGCCAGAGTTTTAGCTACTCAGTGAGCGGATCGTATGAAACATGAGCCATGCTGGAGTGACCTGATGAAAAGTCAGTTTGCCTACTGCTCATCCGTGTTCTGAAAAAAGATGGGCATTAGGATCTGTGACATGCAATCTTAGCAAAGACTGATAAATATACGTGTAAAAATAGGGTGACATGTTTGGATTTTTCTTTGCTACTTCATACCAGCCAGAAGTAGCATAAGAAAATCTGTGTTACTTAAGCGAGTCCCAGATGTCATGCAGAAGCTCAATTATTCCTGAAATAAAATAATGCTTTCACTCTGATTTTGCAAGTGGGTTTTCCTTTGCACAGGTAACATTTTCTCGGTAAACCTGAAGGGTTTCCTCAGTCTTTGCTGCCACCACCACAGGCAGCTGCACCTGCCTTCCAACTTGGAGGGTGGAGTGGCAGTCTTTGCTGACGACAGCTCTGTAGACGTTCATCTCCATTGGAAAGAACCTCCCACAAGACCAAGCAGGATACCTCCCTGAGATGCCCTTTCAAGAGTCTCCAAAGTGAGAATGTTACTTCAAAAGCTACTTTTCCCCCAGAACAGGGCGTGCTGTGCTTCAGTGCTATCAAGAGGGCTAGCGCAAAGCTAGATTCATGTTCTTGTCGTCCAGTATCCAAGTGCAACTTCCTGGAATTTTAAAATGTGGTGGATGCGCTGCGTGACAGCAGCTCTACAAGAAATGGTGTGCAGCTGTGCAAGTGTTCCACAAGACCATCTGGAGGAAAGTACCAAAAATAGATGCGAGCAAGCCTCATGTATTTCAGCAAAATTAAGCATAAAGAAATTGGTGTCCATGCAGTGCTTGATAGGCCATAAAAACTTCTTTCAAATAACATTTGATAAGAAAACTATTTATCAGTGAAAATGCAAGCTTAGACACTATGAACAGTTTACATCTTGTAGGAGTTCACTGATACGGGACAGTGGCATTATGACCAGTGGCTCACCTTAAAGTAGGTTATTCATAGATTTCCAAATGAGCTAGTGTTTTATGGTGCTGTACAAATAAAAAGTTGTGAGGGGTATATGAAATATCTGTATTAAACTCCACTGCATTAAGTTATCCAATGCATGAAAAATGACTTGGATGCATTTAAAATAAATGCATATTACAATATCACATATAGTATTATAAAATTATTACTTATGTGCACAGTCCTGATATCTATAGACATGGCACTGTGAAGAAAGCCTGGTTCCTAAGCATTTTTACAGATACTTGATAGTGATGCAGTTTGCTATCAGTCAGATCATAATGTCCCTTCAACTTTGGTACATTCAGTGCAAAATATTTTTGGGAGTTTTTTTTTACTCTTATAAAAATAAAAGGCATTTTTTTCCCCTTGAGAGTGCTTAAAGAATAAACACTAGCAGAATGTCTGGTTCGAGCATGGAGAGTGACAAAAACAGAAATAGGATTTTAGTTTGCTTGTTTCCTGTTTATGCTCTAAGAAACATAATATAATGAACCTATAAAAATAAACAGAAGTCACTGTGTTAGGGTTTTTTTTCCTGATATGTTGTGATAAATTGCTAGTTTCTTCTTAAAATAGTTTCCATGCAGTATAAAGCATAAAATCAGTCTTATTAAGTTCATAATAACAGCTCATCTTTTGTCATACACACCACTGGCAAACATGTTTCCACAAACCTCCTTAATGCAAGGCATTGTTGTTACATCCTTTGTTGCTGACCTTCCTTCCAACTCACTTCTGCCCCGGGAACTTGAGCTCTATGGTGCACACCATGCAGGCACTCGTATCTTATGTAATATATGGCATAATGTACCTTCGTGAATAAATTAAAAAAAAAATTCTATTCTTTGACTTTTGTCAAAATTTACTGGGTAGGTAAGGGGATGAACGATTTCACATTTTGACTTGAATTTTCTATTCAACAGCTCTGATAAAATCCAGGTTTTGGGTACATGTCAGTTTTGCAGTAGCCAGATTGATCACAACATGGGATCACGTTTCTTGTGTGCTCACAACATAAACTTAAGAAGTTTGGCCGTCCTGAAAAACCATGGATTGCAAGATTTGGTTTTCCCAAAATCAGGCACGCTCCAGTTTCACCGTAGAGAATTCTGCCACTACCACAATGCTTTTTAATTGCTTCATAAGCTTTTTCATGGAACCTCATTATTTGAATTGCACCGTGAAACAATTTTCCTCTAGGAAATCCAATACAAACGTTCATTCATTCCTTGAGAAGACAGATCCACAAAAGTCCAATGAGCTGGGCACTGTGGTTTGTGTATCACTCAAGTCCAAAAGTACTTGTCTCTTCAACTGCTGTCAACAGTTTTTCATATAACATAGAGAATGATGGGTAAGGGGGAAGGTCCAGACGATTGAAACAAGTGTGAGCCCTGAGGGGGGGAAAAAAAGAGGAGATGAAGAAGTACATTATTTAAAATGTTCAAAAGAGAACACACAGACTGGTATGTGCTTGCATAGAGATGGGCAGATAGCATTCTTTCAGAAGACTTTGTTCTATCTCATGATGTTTTCCAATTGAACAGGTAGTGAGGTTTAATCTACTTTTTTCTAATTAAAATAAGCCAGTCAGAAGCATTTACAAAGGTCTTTAGAAACACACTGACAGCCCAAAAGACATGGGATTAATTTTATCCATTAAACCTGCATGAGAAAAGAATGGTATAACATCGTACATTTCAGATAGCCTGTTCTGAGATCTTGGCTTTAAATGTATCTTCTGAGAAGTAGCATTTTTTCCCTGTACTGATGATATTTCAAAACTATATTTGCAATCAGAAACAAGGTATTTCAGTACATTGAATATGCATAAGATATTAGATGTGATGACATATTAAAAAATACTCGAGATATACAGGAAACAATCCTACAGTAGTAAAGGACAGACAAATTAGATGCTCATCCTTCCACATGTCCTTGGCAAATGGATCGTGTTCTTGGGAAGTTACTGCTTGTGCTGATTTACACTCCGTGCATAGCTGGCCCCGCAAGCCAACGACCTTTAGAATAATACTTTTTGTAATTACACAAAACTATGCATATACCTCTAAGCATACCATCCTGCTTTCTTAAGAGGACAACCACATGATTTATTTCTCAGTTTCCAAAGTCCATCTACCTCAGTTTTTTGACACGCTTGGATCTGACTCTTGAAACCTCTTCCAGGGAATGAAAAGAGAGATAAATAAAGGTTTCTCCCTCTTGGAGTAATGGATATCATTGCCTAACTCAGAGCAGGCTAAGGATAATACTTTCTAAAACACTATAGTGGATGAGCCTGCTCTAGTGAAATAGATAGGGTGACTATTAATGCAATGGTTTGGTTCTTGAGGAAGAAACAATGCAAAGAGAAGCGGGAGGAGGCATCTTTTCTGCTCTGAAGCTTTGTACCAAAGCCTCACTTTAGACTGATGTTAGAGGATAAAAGTATTTTTTGTATTTTTGCAGGTTTCTGTTTACAAATACTTTGTTCTTTTGTAATAAAGCATATGACAGAGTTACTTAAATACAATCCAGTTGTACTTAAACTTTTCAGGCGGTGACCTGCCCTTCATCAGTATGTCCGGTATTAAGTGTAAACATATAATGTCAATGGAGGGACTGAATAAGCTCCCTCCTCGCAGTAAATGCAACTCCTCATTTAACCTAAACACTCCCAGAAATCTGAGTGTCTACAACAGACCTGTGCTGAGCCTTCTCTGAGCTAGAAAGTGCTGCCTTCCATGGGAGCAAATTTATTAATAGCCATTTGAAGTGGCTCTCAGCTCTCAACTACTGGGATGGAACATGAAGTGAAGTAGGTTAATCTCGTTTGTTAAAAACATAAGTCCATTACAAACCCTCATTAAAGGTGAAACACTCACTTAGTTACGAGCCTTATAGTGTCATAAAAATATCAGGCTGAAGAAATGCATACACAGTATAGAAGGTCACACTTAGTATAAACACAGTCCAAACATCAAATATGCAATCACTTTAAAAAGCTTTGAATTTTACACCCTTCCCAAATACAGTACACATAGAAGTACTCTGCTAGTACATGCCGTATAGCACAGAGGGCATTTCCTCACCCTGTAGTCCAGGGGCCTGGTAAAATTTCTCCACCCTTCCATCCCTCTAAGGGTCCTGCAGGAAAGCTTTCTTTGTACTCCTTGTTTGCCTCTCCAAAAACCTTACAAAGTAATATCTGTGATATAGATTAAATTATTATTGCCTTCCCTGCACTTTTTTTTTTTTTTTTTAAAGAAAAAAAAGAAATTTGAAGAAAGAGACTGATTTAGACCCAGCAGCAAATGGGCGACAGGAACTCGGTGATCCCTTGTGTTCAGTGCAGAGTGTGGAAGAGTCTTGGGCAATTAACAGTCTAACCACATGCTTCTGCTGCATGGGGCTGACAGCCACTCATTAGAACTATGGATCATGCTGTGTGGGCCGTAAAACCACAAATTATAAAAGACATACTATATAATTAGCAAGGGATTCATTACAAACTGGTTTAATAGTAAGCCAGTATGTTGTTTACATTTATTAAGAGAACTGAGTTTTATCTTAATTTTGAGGGCAATTTTGAAAATGCAATCACCTACTTTGGAAAACCAAGTCATTAAAAAAAGACAAAAACTTAAGATCTTTGTCTTCTGAGGGAATGCATGCCTTTCTCACCCTAGCAAGCAACTTCGTAAGTCTCAAACAAGGAAGGTTTTGGTTTTTTCCTCTGGACAGTATTTTCCCCATTCCAAGATTTCAAACCACGTGGGCACTAACTGTTCATCTTTCTGGACTCACATTTTATGACAAAATGAAAACACATCTTGGTTCCTGAAGTCTAGATTCCCAGTTAATGTCCCCTTCATTTTGATTACAGGAGTAAAACAGAGTGACTTAGGATTAAAATTTAGCAGTCAGACATGAATACTATTAGCATGTGAATCATCACATGCACGTGTATATAATGTACAGCAATAAGCCTAGAACCAATTTCTCAGCATCTAAGTGAATTGAAAGAGTAACAGTACCTCCACTGATTTAGTGCAACTACAATACAGTGTGACAGAAGGGAGTAGAAGTGGCATCAGGGACATCAATAGTTAAGCTAAACCTACAACCATGAATCTTTTCAGGCCCGTTTACATGCTACTGACTTATTAGCGTAAGAGAGAGTGATACAAGCTAGGCAACCTGACATGCGCCTCACAGAAACGTCACTATTTTTATTCTGCAGAACTGATTACACAGCAATCAGAACACTGGCAACTAGGTAAACATCTAGTGAGTACTTTTATGTTCACATTCACAGTTGCTTAGACCACAGTCACGTACCTAAGTAACTATATTAGTTGCTTTCTGCGTCTCAAAATCAGAAAGAAGAGAAGGGGTTGGGTATTTTTATGTGTTTTCAGCAGTGCAGTAGTGTTTTTAGAAACAGAGGAAGAAACATAAAATCCGTACTCTTGTTGAGTCCTAGCTTTTGCCATCCTCACACCATATATTATCGAATTTCACAACCACTCCCACTGAAATCAAAAGGGCAATTTGCAAAGTATAACACTGCTACGAGTGAGTGACAGTGCCTTAACACAAATGCTTTCGTTATCTGAGAATCAGTAAGAGTCACAGAGTCCTAGGGCAGCGCTCTCAGCAGATCCAGCAATGTGTTTACACACGCAGGGCTTGTTTGGAAACCTCCTGAAAGTTTGCTACTCGGGGTCG
Source organism: Aramus guarauna (assembly GCA_013400195.1). Classification (NCBI taxonomy): domain Eukaryota; kingdom Metazoa; phylum Chordata; class Aves; order Gruiformes; family Aramidae; genus Aramus; species Aramus guarauna. The sequence goes on along the minus strand of VXBL01004890.1, from coordinate 1,405,737 downwards.
TTGTTAACAATGTCTTACCTTCAAGCCAGTACTACCTGGTGTTTGCACAGGAAGTCTTTGAAGCTGGTTAGACGCAGGCTGAAGCTACAGTGCACCCAGGAACTAGAGATGTAACAATGCAAATACTCCTTTCTGCTTAGGGCTTAGTTCATTTAAGCATGAATGTGGAAGATCATTTATTTTTTTTATGAGATCAAGGTTCCACGTAGGAATTGCCTGGCCAGGAATTGCCAGCTCATGACAACTGTAGATGTTTGTCATATGCAGTTGTTTATTTTAACCAAACAAGTGTGTTGTTAAAATATTTTAATTCTCACACTTATATGTTAAAAACTATCCACAGAGACAAAAATCAAATGTTTCCTAAGCAAGGGAGTCATAAATGAAATGTCAAGGGCATGATACATTCTCCTAAATGTGAATATTTGGCGGTTCCCCTACACTTGCTGAACACCTTACACTAGCAAAGATTCTCGACATGTTTCTCCATGTTGCTCTACAGGAAGTGGTTTTATTCTGCAGTTTATTACAACCAGGGCTCTATGTAACCTTTTCAGAAGAAATTCTGAGCTGCCTGTTCAGACATGTCCTGACCTTTTCCACACGGTAAGCTGTGCTTGCTACCTCCAGGAATTCCAGCATTAGAGCATATATGGAAAAACTCCCACCATCTCTTTTCTTTCTTAAACTCACACAGAAATCTTACATTTTGAAGTTAGAAATTATTAAAAAAAAATAATATCAAAGCTTTTTCTTTTTTAAATAGAAGCAAAGCTAGTCTATAGATCAATCATAATAAAACTATAAAGTAGACTTACCTGGCTACAAGGTATTACTAGGCCCCCAAGAGATTAGAGTATTTGATTTGAAAGAGCAATTTCCAGAATTTGTTTATCTGTAATCCTTAGTTGCCTGTCTCTCATTTATACTATAAACTGGCAAGATGGCTTTGTTTAAAGGCCACCTTTCGTGTCTGTGGATTTCACAATGCCACTTCTGCATCTTTGGCTTTCTCAATGCGGTTCAAATGGCAGCCTGCAGACAGGAGCCAACCCAAGAGACATCTAAACCTCTCACTTTATGCTGGAGGAAAAAGCTACGGGTTGTTGGTCAGAGAAACTCTCCGTGTGTCTGACAGCCGCCTTGTGTCTAAAAAGAGACTGTGAATGCATGTTATTCCTGAGGAATCTTGTTTAAGAGGAATAGGCTAGGATTAGGGTTGAATTTCCTCTATAGCTGAGCCCAGCCCAAAACTACTACCACAGGCTATAAGCAGCATACTAAAAACTGAGATCTGATTAAGTGGAATTAGTTCACCCACACTCCACACACTAATCTGTGTTTCTAACCACTGTTAACCCACTCTGAAGGCTCCAGAGTTATAACTGGATGAAAGGAAATCTAGAAACATATCAGCCTGATCGCAATATAGAAAAGGCGAGAACCTGCCTGGTACAACTCAACTCCCACTTCTATATCTTGGACTCTCAGGCTCTTCCTTTACCCTTTTCACATATTTCAATTGACCCTACTTGTGCTTTTTGAAATCTTCATTTTCTCTTGTCCCTGTGCTGCTTCTTAAGTCAAATGACCCCCTCCTCAAAATACACTTCTGCAGCTCATAACTTGCCTCTTCCATATTTGTAACACTCTTGACATCAGACAAAGCATAAAATTTACATCACTAAACTACACTGTAAAGGCTACATGCGTCTCATCCAAAAAGTCTGATACTAGCTTTCACTCAGAATCACAAGTGCTATTTAATTTTAACTCATATTAATCTTTGCTCCTCAGTGATGAACTGCATGTTCAGGAAGTAAATACTGCACATCTAATCAAAATATAACAAAATCAAATTCAGAAGTAGTTATCATTCTAATATCATTTTCCATGAAAAAAACATTACAATATGGATGTCGGACACAGTTACACTGCCTTGTCTATCTTCTGAGAAAAAAAAATTGAGTTCAAAGGAAAATGGACGCCTCAGACACTGGAACAACATGGAAGTAAATTTTGATATAATGCATAGTATATTTGCATATTCAGTTAAAACTTGTTTACATTTCTCAAACAGCTCATCTATTATCCCAGTGACTGACATTTTAAAGTATCTCTAGCATTAATATACCACAGTTGTACCTTGGAAGAGCAGTGATCTTCCCCCACTTCTCTACGCAGAACCTTCTTGGACCATTGCTCCCCCGTAAAGAGGCAAATCCTTCATAAGGTATGCTGGATGTGCCTGTAACAAACTGCCAGCGCAAACGATGTCACGGACATTGGATACACAGATGGTGCAGGTTAGAAATTTATTTATATCACCATACCCCTTGAAGTCCAAATGCTTCTGTAAAAGCATTTGCAAAATAAGGAAATTTGTGAGACATGAGTAATAAATGCTAGTTTAAATGGAGGACAAGGGAAAATAGACCATTTCCTGATAGGGCTCTAGAAGAAACAACTTATCAGATTAATTTCCTCCAAAGGTTTCTCTTTGAAAGAGTAATTAATGCTGCATAAATACTGTAGAATAAAACACTATTAATACCAAGTTACTTAACCTTAGGCCTAAGTGAGTTTTTCCCTACTGTTTTTATTCTGTATTAAGAACATCTAAGAGAAAAGTAGTCATGTATGATAATGGCTTCATGCTAAGCCTTTTTGGCTATGTGAATTTCAGTATCTTTATAAACCGTTATTAAAAACTATAAGAAAAGGACTAAATTCTGAAGGTTAGGTAGAATGCCCACTGACATTTGCAGAAATGCTGTCTATTGAGCAGATTTAGTTAGAACCTGTCATGAACAGATCAAACATGGCTTTTGACAGATCAGAGGCTACTTAATTTTTAATGATCTGGATATAGTAAAAACTTTTGACTAACAGATGCGATAGGAACATATAAGCAGACATTTCTGGCTCTACATCAAATGAGATGTACTGGACTGCTTTTTACAGAGCTTTTTAAAGTTTTTAAATAGTTAGAAGAAGAAAATCCTTCATCATACTCATCTAGGTAACTCAGTGATCGGATGCAAATTCTGAATTGTTAAAAACAGTGATTTCATAATAAATCAAGAACATGGTATGGTTTGGGGTGGGAGGTTGCCTGTTTCTTTATAGATGTGATGGACATAACCTGAATTAAAAAAAAAAAATTAAAATCAATAGTAAACCCACATTCCTCTGTTGAGAGGTTTTCATCCTTCATCAGCAGGATGACTGGATTCTGCAGGCTGACTTAGTGAAAATGGAATTGTACTGATTTTCAGGTTTTCATCATTATTTTCTAATTTGAGGCACTTTAATTTCCATCTAAGCTTTCCCTTTCCTAAGCTGTACAAATATTAAGATTTCTACCTAATGATATAACCCATTACACAGTTTTCTAGCTTTACTAGTCTTAATGTACTTTTAATTGAACCATAGTAAAGGATTATTGACATCAGATACTTTGCCTTAAATGTATTTTTTAACTTAGAAATCTGTTAAAATAGCCGTGAGCTTCAGTCACTTAAAATCAGTACAGCTAGTCTCTAAGGATTGTCAGGTTATTCCCAGCTAGCCAGCATCACCATCATTTTTGGATGTCATAAACCTGGATGGGACTAGTTTAGCATCTAATTTTAATGATGCACACTATTTCTACACAGATCAGTTGATTTCTTACCTGTAAGAGTCTTAGTCGTTGTTCATTGTTGAATCTTTCTACAGCAGCCCAAAACCACCGAATTACAATGTGATTGTCATGATAACCTGTTAAAAGAAGAAGAGCCTTTATACCTTTGCATACTACAAAAGTAGTTGAGAGAATAGTTAATAAGTTTTTCCTAGTTTGGTCCTAGTCACAACAATGCCATATTTCTTATCCAATTGCAGCAAAAAACAGGAGGTAGTGAAGAATACTCCTGAAATGCTTAAAAATCTTAAAAGCAGAGAATTAATTTACTGTGACAGGCAGGAGTGAAATCTCTTTTGCAAGCTTTTCTTCCATTAATCAATCACTAACAGGAATGCCAATTCATGGAAATATTCCAATGCTATACTTTTTATGTATCTCAAGCTACAAATAATGCTGCAACCATCTGTCTCAAAGTAGTTCCCAAATCTCCCATTGTTCTTGAATTATCTCAACTGCCAGCCTGCAGTCACTGGGATTACTTCTAAATTTCTGTCGTCTTTGAGAGTGGAAAAGAGGCGGATCCTACTAAGAATGGTTACCATTTCCTTTTGTTTCCAGCATCTAGATGGTACTTTAGTAGCGTGCAGGTTAGCACAGTACTTTCTGTGGAGAAGACTGCTCTGTTATGCTGTCCAGACAAAAATAGTAAGGGAAGAGCTGCATGGAGAAGCAATGAAGCGCACTAAAATGGACAAATGACCTTCTCCTAACCAAACTTAACCACAGAAATTCAGAAAACACTAATGATGTATGTCGTGGGATGGTTCTTTAGTGTCTTAAAAACTTGGTGATTCCAGGCTCCCCAGCACTGTCAGTAAACAATTCAAAATTAAGGTTACCTCCTCTATACTCCGTATTGTTTCTCCAGTCACTCAAGTCAATTTCTGCTGTTCCAGCTATAACCAGTTCCAGTTCTCTGGCATCAAACACAGACACGAGCCTTGCATCAACCACCTGTGAAAGGAAGTAAAATACATATTAACATTTCTTCATTTATTGATTTTGCCTCCCCCTAACAGGCTTGTCTGCTACTAAGACATTTATCAGGTAACATTCATCTCTCAAATGGAAATAATTAAGTTGGGGTTTTTCTCTTTTTAAAGGCAAATAAATTGACTTCTTTTTCTTACGCTGCAGTTCCACTCAGTTTCATTAGAGGATCACAGTGAGTGGGAGAGAATTTTATTTGCAAATAATACTGAATTATTTCAGGACAAATTAAGTTCAATACATTCAATTTAATTGTTCGTGTTAAAACAGGTAAGAGAGAAATACCTTGAAACGACACAGTTTGCCATCTTACCCTGAGTACAGCACGCACACAAAAAAACCCCAGTGGCCCAGTGAAGACACAGATGGGTCACTTTAGCAAACATTCACTGCCAATCATACAATATAGTGATCAATAGTATTTTCCAGTTTAAAGAAGATATATGACCATAGTGTTTAAGTCAATGACTAACAATTCCTTCCCCCCTGCAATATCTGCAAGATTATGTATCTATCTGCTTTGTGGGACTCTGTATTTGGGAAATGTATGGGAAGAGAAAAATATTTTGGGAGGATAAAGGAAAAAAAGTAATGCCATTTTAGAATTTTTTACCTCATAAAAGCCACGGACTAGACTTTCTGTTTGTTGTACAACTCCTCTCTCAATTCTCCATTTCACCATTCTTTCTATATATTCTTTCTTGTTCTTTTCAGTGACAGGGATGTTGGCACCTCCCGGCTTTAATTCCCGTTCTGTGATCTTAGGAAAAAAAAACGACCAAGTGACAACAAAGTATTATAAAGACAAAAGAAAGAATTAAAATAATTTAAACTTTTATGTTGAAGTAATTCCTGAAAAGCACTAGCCAAGACTGACTTTAGCAAACTGGAACATGTGAAGTAAGAGAACATACAACAAATCTTTTTCTTTGATAAAATCATATTTAAAATCCCATTTAGTCTGAAGAATCTTCATATTTAGTATGAAGAATAAACTGAGAAGAAACAATCTTTACAGCTATTAAAGTTGTGAAGTCTTCTGAATAACATCATAACAAAGGTGTTGTAACACCTTTGAATGTTAACTCTGCTGCAATTAAATTCAGGTAAACTACCTCCAGCAGAGTAATCCAAAATTTTGATATTTCAGATAGTCTTCAGAAAATCTCCTTAACTAGAAAGACACGTTTGACCAGTTACAAATAATAATTACTCCTTAGATTTCAACATTGTTTTCATCAATCAGAATTTTATAAAAACAAGTTCAAATCAGAATGAAATGATAATAATTCTTCTGCCCAAATAAATGTTTATCTAGCAGTAGAATACACAAAGGAAATTAAATTAAGAATCTTGCACACCTGCCCGAAAACTTCCTCATTTACAGTAAACGTGAGATCTAGGATATCATGAATGTCGTTGTCTTTCATCCACTGCAAACTCTGGTGAAACTCCTCATCAAGATATTCCAGGTCACTCAGGTCACAGAGTCTAACAGAAGCAAGAAGAAAACACACCAATGGAGATGACAGCAGCAGAGTCTGCTCAGTAACTAAACTCAGATAGGACAGCCCTGAAAAACAGACTGAGAATGGGAGCCAAAAGGAAAATCAACAGAATAAAGAAGACACTACTTCAGATCTCTGTTTATTTGTCTAGTAATAGCGGTTAGTGTATAACACAACATGGTTTTGCTGATATACAAACCACCAGAATTTATTAATTTGAAGACATTTCTTTTTAAGCTTATGGTGAGTCTGTCCCATGTTTCCTGTGAAGAATATTTTGGAATTGTGAAAATACATAGATGGAAGAGACAAAGAATTCAAATCATAAAAGAAAGGGTAAGTTTTTATAACAAGCAACTAGTATCCTTTCTGCTTATGTGACTACACTGCCACCTCTGTCGTCTCTTCATTGTGCAAAGACATCTGCTCAGATACGCTGCTTACCACAGAAATATCTTTTTACTTTTTGCCATATTTTGCTTTACCTGGTCCTTCTTTTAGAAATCCAACCTGTAAGCCAACTGCACCTTGCTGTCTTTAACAGTTACTACTCCAAGTTTTGAACATGTCAGCTGTTAATAATATTTAATACTATGGTGCCAATTTCTGCCATTCTTTACTCTTTACATCCTCTGCTGTGAATTAGGACACTGGGACTATTAAGAAAGGTGCTCTTCAGCTGCAGGGTTCCCTGCCTGCTTCTAGTCTTGGGTCTGTATAAAGTCAGAAGAAAGCCCTGTACTTTTAGTTGGACGCTCGAGTGTAGTTTAAGTGTGATCCTGCAGTAACAGCCCCTACATCAAAGTTGATGGATTGGGCACGATGTCCTGTCTGCAGAGGTAGTCTGGGTGACTGATCAGTTCTGAGGAAAGCAAAGGTCCAGGGCTTAGATAGGGAAGTTGCATGAAATAGGCTGTGTACAAAGGTGGCCGCCCCATCATTTTTAATTTTGCTTTTTAAAGAACCACCAAGTTAAACAATTAACTTAATTTGGCAGTCACACAATGTTAGTATTAAAGTCCATCTGGGTAAGTCCTCATTCTTATTAAAATGATTCTGTTAGCATTTAGGTACTTTTAAAATATACATGCAATAGGAAAGGATGCATTACTCCACACTACTAGAATGTATGATGTTTTATACAAAAAATATCCTTCCAGACTTCTCAAAGCCAGCTTTCAAATGGAGGACAAAAAGTGAAGCACCTTAAGGTCACTGGGTCTTAAATTCCAGATGTGCTACACAAGTGCAACTCTCATTGTTCGGAACAGGAGTAGTAGTTCTGAAAACAAAGTCTAAAGTATATCAAAATAAAGCTCCTCAAAACAGAGATTGCCAACAATCAGTCTACCTCTGAGAATGGGTCCTGCAGTCTAACTTACGAAGTGATTCATATCCTATCCTGTGAGTCATTACAAGACAAATGAATAAGAACTCTGTTAATACGTGGAATAAAACCACAGCATTTCATTGTACAACTTCAAATGTAAGATTTTGTAGAAGAAAGCTGATAACAAGGCTAAAACAAAACATGATGTTTTCATACTGATCAGAAACACCATTCTGAGTTATGAGGTAACTGGCTAATAACCATAATCAGAAACAAGTAAACTTTTAAAAAAGTCCTGGATTGAAATGAAATTATTAAATTATAGATAATAATGAAATTATTAAATTATAGATAATGGCCTGTCATCTTTGACAATAAAACATCATTATTTATCCATACACAAAAGGGCATCGTCCATGGGGAAGGAACCAAACGAAAAAGGAGACAGAACAATTCTACTCACATTCGGAGGAGGGCTTTATAAAAGGGCCGTGTAAAAAAGGCATCTAGCAAATATTGATGTATCAAAGCAAGACCAAGAATTCGACCACTAAACCTGAACCTGGAAGAGAAAGAGTTACAATCGTTATGCTGAAACTTTGTGGTTTGTACACTGCTCTGTCATCAAAACTTATATGTATTTCCAAACAGCATTTTTAAATCAGATAGCTAAGTCTAAGTTGTGGGGTGTTTTTTTGGTTTGTTTGGGTTTTTGGTGGGTTTTGTTTTGTTGTTGTTGTTTTTTTTCTCCTTGCGTTTCTTTTGCATTCTCAGTAAAGCACAGAAAAAATGCAAGTCTGCAGGGTCTGGAAAATCCCTCAGATACCTAAGATGCAACTTCTCAAAAATGTCAAATCCATATTAACCCAACCAACCCCTGCCAGACCAGCCTCTTTATAAAAGCATATCTTCCAAAATGATAGCTACTGTCTATTTTCTTTACACATCCCAACAAGGATTAACTTGTTTTCACATTACTGGGAGGCCAAAGGTTATTCTACCCTTTCCCAGCCTGACAGTTCTTGCCGTCTGCCTTTTCTGCTTACAGTGGCTCCTTGCTCCCCCTCCGATCGGTGATTATAGAGTTCTATACATATTGTCACAAAGAGCAGCTGGAAGCTTATTTTACGTATTGCAGTGCTCTCTAGGCCTACGTCAATGGGATCTAAATGCTCTTGTCCTCTCCCCCCTCTCTCTCTCTTCCCTTAATTATCTTCATTTTGTCAGGTGTGTAAGGAGGGGGGAGGGGGGAAGAGGGTGGGAGTTTGATAGATCGGAGATCAGATGACAGGAACTTTGAAATAGTAGGGTCTTTGCAAATATTCCCATGAGAATAAAGATCCATTGTGAAAAATCCTCCACACCTCTCGAACTGGATTTAAGACTAGTGGTTTTTTTCAAAGAAAGTAATATTTCTTAAAGTTTCTGTTTATGCATCCTCAGCCACATTTTTCTTGGAAAGGTTAGGGCTTTATCATACCTGCCTGTACACAAGGTTTGCAAGGTGAGGCTGTGACATGCAGAGCCTTCTCCTTCCATGCATAACTGCTTGTCACAGCTGCATTCTCTGAATTTCCCCTGAGGCTGTAGAAGACCAGTGCTGTCACTTGCACCAGCATTCCCAGAGAGAGAAAGCATCATGCCTCCCTCGCCCCCAAGGTCTCTGGTCCGGCACTGCAGAAGCCAGGGTTGAAAACAAAATGTTGGCAGAAACCTGCATAGCACGTAAGGCTTTTTCTCCCCTTCTTGCCAGACCGTTCTGCTTTTCCAATACAGCACATGCCATTTATTGTTGCAGTATTGGAGTTCAACAGGTAGGTTGCTTCACCTGAACTGGATGCAGCCAACCATTTAATTTTCCATTAATTTTTAAAACTTGTAATGAGATTCTGGCTTCCAATAAATAAGAACTCAGTACATATCTGTCCCACACAGATGAGCAGTTGTTATTCCAGTATTACTGCAATCTAACTACCTACACAACAGAATTCTTTGTTAATATTCACAGCACAGCTTTACAGACTTATGGTGATGCCATGGCTTAAATCAACTGAGAGTGATTTGAACTGGCTTATAGTTGTGAAAATGGGATTATGTAAAAGTCCTTGATAACTATTTTAGAAGCACGTGTGTATGCACAGACTTTGCTTAGGAGCTATGTAATCAGTAGTCTTTCTCCTACCCCCAATTAAGATACCTCCATAGATTTCTTGCCAAGAGGTATGTTGGTTTTTTTCCACTGAGGAAACCTCTGTACTCTTTAGGAAGACTCAGACAAATGACATACAGTAACAACTCTTTGAAATCTCCCTTAATCTCCTTAGTTGACAAAAAGCCAATGCTTCATTCTTTCTTTTTTTTTAATGCATGAGGCTAATATTGCTTTCATGAAATGACTGCTAATGTGCAAGAAACACAGAGAACCAAGTTGTGAGACAATCCCATGGTACATGTTCCAAATCACAGTTTTGCTGACCTTGTGAGAAATAAGATCATTTGAAACCACAAGAGAAAACAAAATCAGGAAAGTCTAAAGAAATGCAATTATTTTGCTGCTGGTTAAAAAGATCAGATTCTGTATTATATGTCTGAGCACTTATAAGCAGTTGTCTACAAATGGGAACAACAGAAAACATATCTGAAAAACAAAAAAATAATTCTTACCACTCATGGTGATTGTCTACAAAAGCAGACATGGGACTTATTTGTACTGTATAGGTATCGTTGGCTGAATACTCAAACAAACCATAATATGGATTGAAGAGCTCTCTAGACACCAGGAAAAAAAACTCTCTTGAAGGTCCACTGTAGTCCAACCTTTAAAGAGAAACTTGACATTACTTAAAGTGTTCATTGCAAAGAAATGCTTTGTTTTGAATCTACATTCCCTATGCTGTATTTTAATTAAAATTTCATAAGATTTTAACCAGAACCCTTATCTTGCAGATTGCTTAATGCCAAGGTATGCGAAGTCCTCGAGGGGCTGTTCTGAAATGGAATGGCTTGGAGAACTGAAGTGCTCTATGTGGGCTACTCTCTTAAAAATTTTTGGCTCCAGCTGTAATGGCCTCTTTGCCGCAGGAATATAACCAAGTAATTGAGGGTGGAGGGGAGGAGGAAACATGAAAAGAACCAACATTAGACCTATCTGCATTTGACAAATTAAGAATGAAAATGAACAGTGGTCATATTTTGTCTTTGCAGACTTGCAACAATAGGACAATTTGAAGGATAATATTTCTGTTTTCCCTAGTAATATCATCTGAGATTACTTCTGTCATTTATCTTTCTTGGTCTAAATTTTCTTGTCTGTCTTCCAAACTTGAGTGCATTTAAATGTCTTTTGGAGAGTGCATTTCCTTTGGTTGGTTTTATGTTTTTGGTTTTTGCTTTTTCAAGATTCCAGTACTAATGAACAAGAAATCTAAATAACCCCTTCTTCCTGAATCATAAACAAACTCATTGCTGACAAAGCACTGAAACTGAATTTTGACATTATGCTGCAGGTCACCAATGAAATGAGTTAAGTATGAAGTTAATGCTCTGGCAGAGTTGGAAAATGGAAAATTAGGGTTTTTCCTGTGGGGAACAGAGATTATTATAATCCTGACAAATAGATATAAAGATATATCTTCTATAGATTGAAGATTTCATACATGACTTTTAAGGTCTTGAGTTAGTACTAAGAAAATGCAGAGACAGAAGTATCACAGAAAAGGTCAGCTTTCACATAGGACTTCTGCTACTAATGTTTTGGCTCATGAACTTTTACATCAGACAAACATAGACAAGAGCTGGTTTTGAGGATGAAGTTGTCAGGAAAGTAAAAGCTAGGTACCATTATCAAGTCGAGGATAAAGCCTCTTTCCTCTGTTGAATGAAAAACATTTTCCCTTCAGTCATTTGGAAGCACTTCGCTTCTGTTAAGCTTCAGAAGTGAAGTACTGAAACAGATCCTTACCCTGGCAAGAAGGGCAAATTCCAGCCTCAAATTGCAGAAAAAACCCAAAATGGTTTGCTATCATGGACAAGCGTTGGATCTTAATCTTGGCACAAATACCAGGATCAAGTAAAGGGTCATCTGGAAGACTCTTGCAAACTTCTGGAATAATCAGACTCGCTGTGAAATCTTAAGATAGAACAGAAACTGTGTGCTTGACTACCAGCCGTTTCATACAGCTCCTTTTGTACGCGGAGTTACTGTGAGTCATGTTAAATAAATCAGTCATGAGAATCCTGCACTGCCAGTCAGATTTATCCCACAATTAAAGGCTTGGCACCAGGGTGAGAAAACTTCATACAAGAGGTATGCAACCACACAACAGCTGCAAATGTGGGGCATTTGGGTATTCAGGAGTAGAGTAATATGTTGTTGGCAACATGACTCATGTCTCCTAGGAAGCACCATTAATACTTCAGATTTACCACTCTCAAATGCAAAGGAGCTTCTGCTAATAGTTAATAGAACTCAAGGAAAATACATTTAAGGAACTATATTCTTTGTACCAGAATTTTCTTCATTTATCACCACATGAAGTACGAATGTAAAAATATTAAACTAGCATCACAATTGCATGACTGTAGAAATTGAAGGTTCAAGGAAGATACCAATCATCATGAGACTTATGATAAAAGTCATATGAACAGCAATAACTATGTCTGAGTTGCCCCACTAATTTCTACACTAATAAATCAATAGTTACTGAAATCTTTTAATTTGTGAGGGTTTCATTACCCATTCTGTTAGGACTTACACCTCTTTACCAAGAGGAAAAGACATGCAAGAGGAAACTCCCACTTAAAAACTTAAAAAAGGAAAAGGAGGCGCAAATAGGAAACAATTAACTTTCAGTATTCCTCCTCCTCGTCCTTTCCTCCACTCTGACCTTTCTACACCTAGCCAAGTAAATAGTTTGATGTGATACATATCCTTGCACCATCTCTGACGAAACAATACTGTTTGCACACATCCTTTCTTCATTCAAAAGACAGATTTGTAAACAGAGAATTGATGTCACTTTAATTTGACTTTGCTCTTAATTAACTCATTCTCTTCCATTAAGAAGAGAGTCTTGTGTAAAGGTGGATATAATGGGAACAGGATGTGTCACCTCCATTTCCAGGTCACTGTTCATCTTGCTGTAGTGAGTGATGAAATGCAAAAGCCTGACATCTGATGAAAGGAGACAGCCTATCTGGATCAATCTCTCTCTCATGTATGATTTTAAAATTTTCCCTTTCATTTCTAAATCTGAGTCGGGGTTAGAGCTGTGAAAGTAAAGGCTGGTAGGGCCGTGTAAGAAAGGCCTTGTTCCTGCATCCCCACCCTGCTCTGTCAATACAGCGTAATCTCATCCTGCACCAGCCTTGTCATTCCAGTTCTGAGTTTTTCCTCAGACAGCGTGGTGATATTATTTGTATGAACGAGTTCACACTTGGCTCTCAGCTGTCAACATTTTTTATTTTAAGACTTCAGTAAGTCCTTCCTTATTAACACTGTGCACTTCAGGGTGAACTTTAAACAAACAACAGGATTTAGGGGTTTTCAAAGACAGATTAATTTTATCTAATCTTGTACGAGATGTTTCTATTACAACTTAACTATTTTAAAGACACACATTGCATGGCAATAATGCACACTACAGGATTCCAAGAGCTCTGTGTTGCGGTTTCCTAAATACCAAAGAATAAAATTTTGAATTTAGTTACAAATACATTCCTGAAATGTATCAATAAAAATATTTGTGCCTAAGGCAGTAGACTCTAAGATCTGACAAAGGGGGCACAAATCAAGAGACGAAAGAGGCACATAGTACATTGTTCGATTTTACTTGCAAAGAAAATCTAACCACATCTTACCTTGCAATGCTCATATCGCGACCTGTGACACGTTAGCCTTTTATTAGACACAGACTGGGCATTCTCTGAAGTGACTTTGAAACGGCAGGAATATTTGTGTTTATCTGACAACTAGCAACAGCCCGGTTGCTTTTATTTGTGGCACAGGCCCTGGCCGGGAGAGACAGTGAGCACCTCCTGTAGCACGGAGGGCTTTCAATTCCCATTGCCTCAGACAGAAGTTGAATTAAGGATTAAGCCTCTAGCCTGCTCTTGAAGCACCCTCTTTCCAACAAATGGCAGCTGTCTTTTAACAAGCACTGGAGATACAATGTCAGCACTGACAGAAAAGAAATATGAATAACACAAGAAAGTTGTTTGTTTTCTCTTTGCTTTCCCAGCAACATTCTGAAATACACACCAACTATTGTGAAAATTCACATAAACACACGCATTATTTCTGTAAAGGCAGGATATGTTACATTTCCTAATGCCTAAAAAGTCATCTTGAACAGCTGTATGTTCTAAGCTTATGTATATGGCATTTCCTGACTGCGATGCTTCCTCTTTTCACTCTAGACCACAAGAAGCTTCGTGAAACAGCAGCTGCAAGAGACTGAGTTTTGAGACCACATTTACTTCCCTGTTCTACTCACCCTTCTTCCCCAACAAACGTGACATAGAGTTTATTTCTCTGCAGGTCCTTTCTCGAGTAGCCCATGATCTGATTAAAGGCATCTTCTAGCAAGTGATCTCTCCTGATGATTAATCTGAAGAGCAAAATAATCTTGAAACAGCAGTTTGTGAACATGAACCACAGCTGGAAACATCTATTTACACTGCAAAGTAACAGGGTGACTTCATAGAGATACATGTTTCTGCTGGATAATTTGATCCAGACCAGGCAGCTTCTGTCTGTTAGTCTGTCTCCCTCAAGGATCTACTTTAGATTTTAATAACATATGTCTTGTACAAAAAAAGTGTAGTTTTATTTTTTTCTACCCTGGTTCTTCCTTTGTTTAAAGGCTTCAATGGGAAAGGTGCTGAAGTGCGCATTTTCATTAAATTTAAAATCCTTTTGTAAGGCTGGGCCTCTAAATCAGTCTTACTGTAAGCAAGAATCTAACCTTTTATGTAAAAAGCAATCTCTTAACATGGAAGAAGATAAAACCAGGGGAAAGTCCAGTGGTAACTCCAGAATCACCCACCCCTCCATTATCCCCAGTGTAACGGAACAAAAAGTCTAGAAGGAATGGCAATTGTTTGTCCAAAACCATGCTGAAGTATCACACATGAAAACATAATGTACCTTCTAAAAGAAAAATTGTGGAAGTGAGGAAGTGCCATAAAGATCTAAAAGAGGTGAACGAATGCTCCCTTACTTGAATGTTTTATCTTCTGCCAAAAACCAGTGTTTAATTAGTTTCCTGAACCTTAGCTTGCTTTGTATTCAAATACTGCCTTATACTGCCTTATGTGTGCGTTTGATCAGTCAGTCAGGTCGAAGCTGGGAGCTGCGGCTGCTCGCAGAGAGGCAGCTTGCCCCCCACACCCCCAGCCTCTTGCAAAGCGTTTGCTGGCCTTACTGCTCATGCAGAGATCAGCCAGTGACTGCACTGTGCTCTCCTCCAGAGGACACAGGAGCGGAGAGGCCAGGCACTAGCAAGGTACCTGGGCAACAACAGGACCCAGGCAGTATGCAAGTTGTGCTGGGCTCCTGGTTTGAAAAAAAAAAAAAAAAAAGCAGGTCAGTGTATGCCTGGGAAAGGAACCCAGAGAAAACTTCTGTTCAAAAATCAAGCTGTTGTTCTGCTTAAAAATCTACAGTATGATGGCAAATAGGTCAGGAAAAAAGGTGCAAGAAATGTAACGGATCTTACAGATAGCAAGTGCCATCCTCTTCTAGCCACTATTTGCCCAAGCATTCGTGAAAAACTTTCATAGATTAAACTTGAAGTGTATATGATTTCATTTCATTATAGGCAGACAACGTTCAACCCCTGCCTCTTAAGACTGTCTAAACAACACCATTTTAAACCCATTTCAGTTGTGGAAAACTTTTAATGAGCTCACATAAACAAAGTCTGAGCTCTGCACAAATTTCTGCAAAATATGAGAAGTGACTGTGGCTGGGGGAAATAAAAAAAAACAAACCCAAAAACACAAACAAAAAAACCCCCACAAGCAAACAAACAAATCCAAACAAAAAGCCTTCCCCCCTATTCTATTAGAAGAAATGGTTCAAAAAAAGTTCTAGTACTCCATGGCTACTATGAGAGTATCAAACTATGAGAGTTTGATAGCTGACACAATACTTGGTAATTTACAAAATTATGAAAGCATCTTATGATGATCCTTAACATAACAGTATGTAATCACACAATTACCAAATAAATGCAGGAAGGAAGACCTCACTCCAAGCACTCTAGCATTCAGAGTGCTGAAGTAAAAATATCAGCAGTTTTTTAAGGCAATCCTTAGAATTTAGTAACATTTAATTTTATGAGCCCTCTTTAGTAAAGAGGATTGTCACATCAGTAGAGGCGATGATGTACAAAAGATAAGCCTATCTAGTTTTTTTTCAATGGAAAAAGACATGAGAAAAATGTAATTGTTTACATCATAGCAATTGCTATAATGGAAGAATTCAGATGCTTCCTGTTCTGCATGTCTCTTCCCAAATTGCTTTTTGGTGTTGGTAATATCGTTTGTATGAAAATATAGTTGGAGGAAACATAGAAAAGAAATGCTCAGAACTTCCTGTATCCTCTGCTATGAATCACGTGCTGGCACTAAGTCTTTTATGACAGGCTTTATATTTCCAGACAAGCAAGGGTAACCATAACATCTGCATTCCTTCTAATGGGAAGAAGCTTGCAGACATGCCAGGCAAGGCAAGCTGCCTGAGAAACAAAATCCAGTTTCATGAGATCCTTCAACATACTTCAGTTTCCCTGGGCCTTGTCCATATCCTTTAGTCTCCAACTTCCTGTAAAAGTTCCTCAGCTTGGCTTCAAAATCTCTTTTGTAAGGAGCTGGAGCTCGGGCATTGGCACGCTGAGTACCTGCAGGAAGCAATAAGCAAAGAATGAGCTGTAGTGACATGAACTGATTAATGTCCCATCCTCTACTGAAAAGAATCCTTAATAGCAAAAGGCATGGTATGTGTTTGGTTTAGTCACCTTTATAAAGCGTAAAAGCTGTATATCTTCAAATCTGCTCTACATCCAAGACTTTTTGGTTGCTCATTTCCAATAGTGTCATCTTGCTAAAGTAAGTCTTCAAAGAGCAAATCCAGGTCAATGCCAAAGATGGATTAAAAACCCAGCACAATCAACTGGAAAGACTTTTTTTTTTGGGAGGGGTGGGGGGGTGTGGGGGGGTGTGTCAAGTACACTTTACATCTAACCTTTAAAATAGCTCATGCAATATATATTCTGCTCTGTTCTAGTTTTAATATTATCAGGAAAAACAAGGACTCAGAAATGAAGCATAAACAGACTATAGTCTGCTGTGCCCCTGTTGAATACATCAAGCTGAAGAAAGACAGACTTCTGGAAACTCCCTAGTAGAAGTTTTTCCTTGGGGAAGTACAAGGAAGAAAAATATTGTAAGAATGGAAAGACTACCAAATTTAAGTTTGTGGAACTTTTCACATGTGACTGCAGGAACATACATCATGGTCATCTAAGTGAACTCATTTTTGAAAAACCATTTTTGAGGGTCAATTTCTGAAGAGCGGGGATGCCCAAAAAATGGCATACCCCCACATCTGCGTGTACAAGTCTAGTATATACAAATTACATGTTTAGTCTGATCTATTCATAATATTACAACCATTAGAACTTCCAATGCCTCCTCGGATAAATTACTTCAATTTGATTTCAGGCAGTTGACCCTAGCCCTTTGACGTTCATCTTCTCACCCCTAGTTTTTACAACATTTAATTCCTCCCCTGCGTGGCTGTGTAGACATCCCACCCAAAAAAAACTTGGAGGACATTTACAATTTCTCATGCCCTACAGTATACGTAGTTGCCAACTACTTATCTGCAACTGGTGGTCATCTAACAGGCCCATAATGCACTGGAAACACAAATAACAGTTTAGAAACACATATATGTAGACTTCTGTCTCAAGTGACAATCAGTTCCCCTGGGAGTTTTCTTTTGTTTCCCTGTGTGAAACTAAGCCAATACAGACACATTTTTTGCTACTATGGGCGAAGGCATGAGAACGTAACATTTCAAGTTATGAAAAAGAAAGAACATGTATCCGTTCAGCCTGTGGGCAGAGACCAGGGGAAAAGAGAGCAGCTCGCTTAGCCACAAAGCATATGGGTCTGACGGCAAAGGCGGCGAGCACATCCTGTGGAAGTGGCTGCTGAAAGAAACTGCAGAGTTGATCT
Organism: Aramus guarauna; assembly: GCA_013400195.1. Classification (NCBI taxonomy): domain Eukaryota; kingdom Metazoa; phylum Chordata; class Aves; order Gruiformes; family Aramidae; genus Aramus; species Aramus guarauna. Next base: position 1,387,976 of record VXBL01004890.1, on the reverse strand, counting down.
CTTTGCAGACATGAGAGAGAGAACAAGCGAGATCAGTATTAATACTGAATGCCATTTACAGGTCTTTAAAAGACCTGTCTGACCAGAAAGACACTTGCCACTTGTTCTAGGCTTAAAGTGATGTGTGGGAGGAATAGAAAGTGTCAGGGAATCCTCAGAGCTCCAACGGGAACATGTAGGACCACTCTAGAAAAACAAATCATAGTCATCAGTTAATCTGTACTGGTTATCCTCTTTTACTGAAAGCACCAAGGGCTTCTAATGGTACACTCAGCTGAATTCTCTAGAAAACTTACAGAAACTCGAAACTATAAACAGCCTTTTAATTATTGGCCTTTTCCCCCTACTTTGTTTATTTCGCTTTGGGTCAAAGTAGGTACAAAAATGTAGTCACTAAAAAAAAACACAACAAAAGCATGCTTTAATCTTAACCCCTGAAGGAAGTTTTTGCTAAGAGATACTGCAGAGCGTAAATCTGGTAACACATTACTTTACGGTTGAGAAACCAGCAATATATTATTGTGTCAGCACATGACAAGTCCTCATTGCAAATCAGATGCATATGCCAAGAAATTCCTGGGCAATTATAGTGATTACTTCCGCCTTGGGAACAAAAGATGTTAATGGAAGAGCTAAAAAATGCTAGTGATGTGATAATCATATTTGATTTTCAAAGAGGTTATATTCTAAAGCAGATATAAAGAGCAGCTTCATGACTATTCATCTTCCCAAAAGAGAAAGTAAAACTGTTTGTGACTGATCTGAACAATGGATCCTTAACATGCAACCTCGTGCAGTGCAGCACAGCCAGTTTAGCTGACAAAAAAACACAGAGCCTCCATAGAAACGATGGGCTATTTACAATTTCTTATCAAAAAAGTCATTTGTGCACCAACACAAACATGCGTACTCGCAGACTGACAGGGTGATTCAATGGTCTCTCTATTTTTCTATGAAATAGAATAGAGATTACAATCTCCCTAGTAGAAGTAAAACTGTTCATCTATTTCATCATCACTATTCATCCTTTACTGTGTGCTACTTCTTTGAGGAATAGATGAGAATATGACATGTTAAAGATTGAATGCATTTTGAAATTACTTTGTTGGAGTGAAGCCCTGCCCAGCATGCTTTGGTACATGTACTCGTAATGAAATTCTAACTCTGAAAGCCAAAACTGTTTTTACTCAGAAGAGACTGCCAGGTTTGCAGTTGGAAATAAGACGCCTACATACAGATTTCATTCTTCCTTTCTTTTTATCAAAGGGAAACAGTTATATCTAAACCATATATGTATTGAAAATATCAATACATGTGGGTATTATATTTTGCTGCTGTGTAGAATGCCATAAGATCATTAAGGTCTTTAGATAGTTTCTTCAAATAGGTCCTACAGAGGCCCTATGTCCAGAAGCAGGAAAACTTACCACTCAGGACATGGTTATGAATGGTTGTACACTGGTTTCTTGAAAAGGCAAAGCTTTTTATGATGGTGGAGTGGGAAATGCCCATAAAAAAAAAAACCACAGTACTTTTTCTGATAAAATTTTCTTACTATCTGGAACTACCTCTAGTTGCTTACATCCCAAATGTTCTCTATTTATCTATACTTTTGTTCTCAAATTTGCAGAAATCCCCTTAAGCCACTTCCAATTTACTGCAGTGATTTTATCTTACTTACCTATTATCTTTTTGAGAAAACTAAAAACAGTGACATTTATACTCTTCATATCACTGTATTTAGCCTTCAGAGGTCAAATGGAACTTGTCATATTTGAAATAATTTAGTTCTTATCCACAACTTAGGTAATATGTGAAATATCAATTTCATTCCATTCTGGCACGCATATCTCCAGACAGCTGCAATATGCTATCTTTTCAACTCATGTTAAGGGACAACAATCTGGCTTTACATAAAATTGTCACTCATTGCTCCACAGACCCATTAACACTGGCATTTTAATGTACAGTTATTAGATCTCATCTTTTTAATTCTCTCGGCATCAGGATCCTGGCATGAGCAGTCACTTAGTTATTTCACATCACTGAAAAACAAGTTTGCACATTTTACAAGTCAGAACAAAATCACAGCCTCTGAAGTTGTAATACACCAGTCTTTTCTACTGGCAAAATATCTTGTGAGCCTGAGGCAAAGGTTCAAGTTTGACAGTCAAATGCAATCACACTTGTTGAGTCTGCTCAAAAATAGGACTAAATCTTTGTTGTTGCTGGAGCAACAGAACTTGCATCTTCAAAAACATGGAAAGTCATTATATGCAGCATAATGCAAACTAAACTAGCTCTTACTGCAGTATCTTACAGATGACATCATACTGCAAGTACTGCGGTGCGAAGCTCACTGACCACTCAGAAGGAGCTTCAGCTCGTGTAACTTTACCCATCTAAAAGTTGGGAACCACAAAGGGGAATAGGTTATAGTTTCCAAACAGCAGGTTCTTGTCTTTAGGGTTTTCTGATTTCTGGGAAGGCAGCAGGAGTGAGCTAGTGACTTTACTGATCTGGAACTGGTCCTCACCAAGTATGAGAAATGCTTTCACATAGCCCCTGCCGAAGCTGTGCCTGAGCAACTTACCTGGAGAGTTCTGAGGCGAAGACACTGGTGAGCCTCTCGGGGACTGGCAATAACTAGGATGAAGTAAGGCATGTGGCGGCACGTATGACATTATCTCCTCCTCAAACAAACTGGTAAAAAGGAGCAAATAAGAAATAACATGTTTATTTGAATGAATGGCATCTTTCACTTTCTAAGAACAAATCTTGAGTTACCAATCTGCTTTCTTTGGTAGTTGCTTGCCTATTTCCACTATGCGCACTTAAGAGTGCTACAAAATAGTTCATTGCCATTCCCTCAACTGGATCTTGAAAGTACTGGAAAGCAGTATTTACTACTTTTGTGGGATATCGTTATCCATAATCTGGTATTTGTTTTCAAGGTCAAAATATAGTTAATCATCCTTAAAATCTGTCATCCGTCCTTCCCCCTCCTTTTTTTTTTTTAAACTTGTGTTCTCATTTCAAAGGGGTCAGTAACCTTAGTCAGACTTTCCTGGAAAAAGATCTGCAATACTGCATAAAGACTAGGAACAGAGACAAACATTCTAAGCCACTAGCATTAAGAATCACATCTGAACTTGTTGAGTGTATTGAACAGTAAGCTTGTTGCCATAACAAGTTATTTCCTTATTTTTTCTTTAATACTAACACTGTTCCTGAAACAGGTATCACATCTCGTCTGTTTAGGTTGAGTTATTTCATGCCTCATCTACTATTGCTACATAACTTTTAAGAGAAAAACAAATATTTTGCAGTCTAGTCACTGTATCTGTGTACAGAGAGTCTATATATATATATTAAAAGTTCAGTCTGTTCCCAAAATTGACACAAGCAAATCCAAAGAGATGGAATATCTAGTATCAAAATGGATCTGATATCAAAGCCTATGTTGGTTGTTAAACACAACACATAAGAATAAACTGTTGAGATCATACATAAAATTTATTTCTAAAAATTGAGCTACGGAAAGAATTACAAGCCAATCTTTTAGTGTAGAGCTTAACCAATGAAAGCAATATTCAAATAAAAGATGTTTCTTACAAAGTTTTTTCACCAAACAAGTATCTAGAAGAGTTTTTTGCATGAAGTTTGTTTTGGAACCAGTATTTTCCGATAATTCTTTTAAATTCATGATCATGCATTGTTTTCCTCCAAGGTATATTTTGGTGCTGAAAATGTGATAAAATATAAACCACTACTTCAATCTTGGATTAAATTAAGAGTTAAGATGATGATTTATGTTGTATCCTGAACAACATGTTTGGAAGAAGAAACTGAAAAAAAATTTCTTAATACCTGAAGCATAATATAATGCCATCCTTAGAGTATTTTTAAAAAATGTGATGCACAGTACCTCCTTCAGTCCCTAAACACATAGGGGTTTGTTTGTTGGTTTGTAGTTAACTGCCACTTTATATTAACTGAAGCATATGAAAAAAGGTACAGTGTTACCAAGCAATAAAAATATCAGAAATAGTTATTCCACCCAGTTATTACTGCATCTCAAGAGTGCTTTACAGGACAATTATATCATTCCCCCCAGCTGAAGAAACAGAGGCATGGAAATGGGTACAAGTCTTCCCCAAGGTCATCCAACCAGCCAGGCCACATACAGAACCCAGGTGTCCTGAGCCCCAGGAAGATTGAGTCATCATGATTACAGTGCAGTTCTTTCAGGTTTTCATAGACAAGGGTCATGATGACACCTTGCTAAAAGAGACTGTTAAAAGTAAAAATCCACCAGGATTAAATAATGGTAAGAAAATAAATCTCATCATTTCAGTACACCACTACTTTAACTTAGCCCACCTTTGATTTTACACCAGTATTTACTCACAATAACTCAGTCCAGTCTTCAGGTATAACATCCAACATTTTGAGAAACTAATGCATGTATGCATAGATAACATTTTATCAATAATATGACCTCAGGGCAATGTTACTATTAGGTTAATAAAATGGGGAGAAAAATCCTCAAGCAACGCTTTTCAGTTAGATGGGGGGGGGG
>VXBL01004890.1:1372857-1383387 GCA_013400195.1 Aramus guarauna | reverse complement strand
ACGCTTTTCAGTTAAAGGGGGGGGGGGCAGGGGGGCGGCAAAAAAGTAGATTAAGAGAAATATCATGTGAATAATATGATAAAGTTATTCTAGGGAGGCACTGGCTACTACTTTTCTCTTAATAGTTATACTGATTATTGCTTTTCTACAAAGAGAAGATTGTAGTAAAAATTTTGAATTTGCTTTATTTCCACTATAAGAATTATTTGCAGTCTTTGTTGTTAACAGAACACTAGAGGGAATTAAGCCCAGTCAAAAAGCAACAACAAAATCATTCATGCAACCTTTATTTAAAAACAAATAGCTGAAGCCAGAGTTTTCTGTGTAAAACCTGTGTCATCTTCATGTGTTACATATCAGGCAGAAAAAAAGTTTTTTTAAGAAACAATATTCTCATTTTAAAAAGGCTTCAGCATGGCTTTAAAATGAGATTTTTTTTTTATAGCTGTAATTAATTTAGAGATTTAGGGACCAGAAAGGATTACCATTATGCAACCTGACCTCAAAATACTACTACTACTAATGCCAATCCTATTTCACTAGATTCAATTTCAAACGTACTCATGAATTTCTTGACGCACTTTTACAATGGATGAGAATACAACATGAAATTACAAGGGTTTAATTCTAGCACAAAATTTGCCTGATTTTTTTTAATTAATTGCTTAAATGAAAGATATTAAAGAAGCAGCTTCCCATTTCTTGAACTCTGTAACAGTACTTCCTTTATTAACGAGGACAATGCTTGACAGCATAGTGAAGCAGCCGTAAGACATTAAATAATAAAAACACATCTCAAGCATGAATGTTCATAAATACGGACTTCCCAAACCACAGAACTAAACAGATGCATTCTTGAACCAGTACAAGGCACATTCCTACAAAGAGGTCTAAACTGTACCAGCTATCTAAATGTCAGAGCTGGATGCAACAGGAAAATAAAAGGTGGTCTAGGCAAACCCATATATATCACAAGCACAGTGCTCTTGCACTCGCCTTTCCTCAGGCAGAATATGACATTCCATTACTCCTATGAAAAAATGTGACCTCCAACTACCAGCTAGAAACCGAACATGATGAAAACAAGGAAGCTGGCCCCTGAGCTGTAGCTCTCCCAGCTGCAAGTCCAAGTACTGAAGGGGAAATGATTAGGTCACTAGACCAGCACACACTACTCACTGAAAGGCTCCACAGTAGCTGCCACAGCATATTCTGTATGTGCATCGAAAGCAGCAGCGCCTACCTGAGTAACATGACAAGGTCTGCATCACTGGATAAACGCACCAACCCAGGTGTTCCCTCTGTCCGGATGAACTGGATCTTCTCCCTGTGTAAGCAAAAAAAGACTTCCAAAATATCTTTTGCAAATAAGGCACCAATGTACACCACAGCAACAAGAAAAAGTACAGGGTATATCATAAAAACCTCCAAGTTATGCTTCTGTATTTCAGAAACCATTTTTTTCCCTGCCACACCATGCCCATGTGAGCAGCAAAATATTACAACCAAAAAGCTAATTTGTTCTAAGGAATGATTCTTCTGTTGCCCTCATCTCTTCAATGCTCAGGCTGCTTCAGGTAGTACAGCCATCCAATCAGTTAAAAAAAAAAAAAAGTAATAAAACCAACCAAATAATTAAAAAAAAAAAAAAAGTAATAAAAAAAAAAAAAATCAATGCTTTAAGTTCATGCTAGCTGTGTCCCTGAATTCAAAGTAGGAGGCTGAGCCCTGCGGGAGGACATTACTATTCTGAAAGTGAACTGTTTAAAGAGGTACTGTCTTTTTTTCAACCTTTGTACAAATGCAAGCCACACATTACAATGCACACTTGTGATTTTAAAAGTGAGATTTTTGTAACACACTGCATTTAAGAGATCTTCCTGAAAAACCCTTGTACTATTTCTCCCCTCCTGTCTTAGTCAAGCACACACCCCTCCTCCCAGACCCAGTTTGGTCACTATGGTGGAATTTGTGCATCCACAACTCTGAGCATAGTAACACACAGATTTCTGGGATCTATATTGAATATAATTCCTTGGCTGATTCCTGTTCTTTTTCTCTGTAGCATTTTTTCCCTGCATGCTAAAGGGAAAGTTCATCCCTTTTATTTTGTCTCTGTCAGTACAAGGTATATGATGTTACAGCAAAGAGAAATTCTAATTTGGCTTTACTCATCAGGAGGAAAAGAAAACAAAAACCAAACCCATGTAGTAAAAATTGTCCCAATTCCAGAGGAGAACACCCCTGAACAAATAGAAAAGTAAAGAACCCCACATAAGATCAGCATTGGCTCAGCACAGAGGTCCATCTACCCCACTGTCCTGTTACCAACAGTGACAAAAAGGTCAAAAATGATCCATGCAATTGGCACCGTAACAAGGCTGCTGGCAGCTGCACACAGTTTAAGCTGCAAGATGAATTTCTGGAACATATCATTTCATGCACAGCAGTTTCAACAAAAGGATCAAACCAAATTTCCTGCCATCTGTCTCTAAAATCATGGTGCATAAAGACCTTCTCAAACAGTGGACCTAACATACATTCCCAAACAAACATTTACGGCATATTCAAAGGCAAAAAAAGAGGCACAGCTCTGTGCCCAGAGCCCCCCAGTCCTTCCCACAGTGGCAGGAGTGCGCAATTCAGCGTTTCTCTGGAAGTCAAGGCCCCACTTTGTCAGCACTGTGGTTGCAGCCAGTCACAACTAGAGTTCAGCCTGGAAGCCCCGAAGTTCCACTAGCACAGCACCCAGCCAAAGCCACGATGTGCTGCCCACCTGCAAGCACGGCCCTAGAGTGCCCAGGGCAGGGACATCCGGACACTTCCAGACCCTACTCCAATTTACATCAGTGCCCAAATGTCAAGGTTTAAGCAAAGAAATGGTGGATTACAAAATATATCTTTGCATTTAGTTGGCATCAACACTAGAAAGCAGAAGGACATCTTCTGGGTTAACTAACGCATGCAGCCTTCCAAACGAATGTGCTCCATGACTTCTCGGGGTTACCAGTGAGAGTTGTGATTTCAATGAGTGTTTTAAATATATGCCTTTTACCTTCTGTTAAGATATAAATTATGTTTAAAGTGTAATAGGTGCCTTTGCCTGAAGTCTTCTACATTATTTAACAGCCTCTCAGTTTTACCTGTGGTGGTTTGAAATGAGATTTGATCCTGGCTACGTGCTTAATAATAGCGTAAGTACAATGTTCTCACTGCACCATAAAACCTCTGAACAGCAATTTCCTACCTGTAGTATACTTTCACTGTATATTTTAATAGACCCTCAACTTCTTATCACATCTCTTCATTCTTTTTAGGAATGAGAAATTATTTTAGACAGAAAAATGCAAGAGATCTTTTCAAATGATCTCTGTCCTCTTCCACTGGCCAAATAGTGATTTTCCACCTCACCTATGTAATAATTATAATAGTAATAATAATAATATCATCATCATTCTACCTCAATTGCACCAAGGTCCTCAAAGAAATAGACTACAGCCAGTTGTACTGATCACTACACTTTAAAAAAAAAAAGACACAAAGAATTCATAGTGTAGCATTTCACTTAGGTCTTAATTCAACAAGTGTTACAGCAACATCACTGGCATGGCTTAGTCTCACAACATGTCAAATAGACTTGGATTCCAATAACTTGCTAAATCAGGGCATTGAAAGTCTAACTAGGAAAAATGAAACTGGGATCTTTATTAAAATATAAGAAACATTACCAAAGCATCAGTTCCAGAAGAATATAGGAGAGGTATAATGGAAGATACTTTACCTTAATCAAATATACTAACTTCAAAGACTAAGACTAGACTGGAACCATTTGGCTTAACAGAATGGCTTATCTGAGCAATCCTAATTAATGTTAAATGAAACAATGTTCATTAAAATCCTCAATCATTCTGCTAAAGCATGTAAGTTAGACATAGATCTTCAGTCTATTTACGAAGTAAGTGCACAGAAGGATATACAGTCTCAAGTAAATGAGGAGTTACAGAAATCATATCTTTTATCCTTTGATCTTCCATTTTTAATCTGAAACCCATTTTTTCTTGAGAAGGTCTCAGCTTGTGGCAAATTATGATTCTGTAATCAGGAAGCAAGGTTCTACAAGCAGCAGAATCTGATAATACGAAGAAGCTTTTGAACAGTCTGAACTCTAAATTATCAAAAAACCACAAAACACATGAAGAAAATGACACTCTGATTGCTATCAGACTAAAGAAAGCCAAGCACCCAGGGGAAAGGAAAAAGGAATAATAAAACTACCAATAATCAGAAATTGCGTGTATACTATTTCCCAACAGATTAGTTTGCTCACATTTCAAATGAAGGCTACGGGTAGGACAAACTTGTCTGTACTGATACGGGTGCAACATAGGAACTGTTTTGCTAGGCTGAGAACTGTAGATTTTTATTTTCCTCTTTTTCTTTGTATTTTCTAGAGAACATGTATTCTGCTAGTATGTCGTTTGAGGTTCGTCAGCCAAAATTTACTTACAGACTAAACCAAGTCTTTAACATAGAAGCCTCAACACAAAGCTTGTTAGAACATGACACTTTGGGGAAAATACAAAACAGGGCAGCTTGTTGAGTTTTGGGAACTTGCAGGACAGCGGAAAAGGGATCAATAAGTAACACTATGAGAATGGAAAAAAATGAAAATCAGTGCTGGCTGCTGCGCCAGCCAAAGTGAAAAGGCATCTGGAACACAGAGCGCTGCATTGCCAGCTCTCTGCACAAGACAGACCGCAACCACGAAACCAGCATTTAAATTTAGTGTCCAAGGAAGCATAGTCATTTGAGCCCTAGTCACTAATATCCAAGTTGTTGGTTATTCCATCTTTTACACCCAAGTATATGAACTAAAGTGTCTTTGTATGGTGTACGCTTTGAGAGCGATCTTGCCAGTTTCTGAATTTCACTTTTTATCATTCCTAGTCTAACCACACAAGGCAGTTGTAAGACCATATAACAATCAAAGCTCATCCTTCATCATATCTCCTTGGACTATGCAAAAAAACTATAGGTACCCATTTTTTATATTTTGGAGAAACGCTAATTGATACAAGATTACCTCCTAGGTCATTAGGTCAGGACAGCCTTTTTGTAAATGCACATGGAGAAGGTAAGGCCAAAGCAAAATGCCATTCTGCCTCTCAGTCCCAGCTGTACACACACTCAAATGAATGGGCACATTTGCCATGCCATCCAGCTGTCCTGGCACATTTTGAAGACATCAGCAAATCTCTTATGGCAGTTGTTCCAATCATTTTATTGTAGGTACCTTTATTTTGTAACAACATATTACCTCTGTTTTTGTAAACCTTATTTCAGGGAGTTACATAGAAATACAATAAAGAACTATTTCCCACCACTTTATCAATATGTTTGATTAGGCCAGAAGTCTACCATTTGCTATGTTCCATGGCTAATTTTAATGACAGAAACTAATTCTAATTAGCATTTTGTATTGAAACAAGAATAGCAGACCACTAATTTTATTACCTGAGTGAATGATTTCTGGTAAGATCTGGTTGACGCTCTTGTAGAATTTCAAAGATATTGGGTTGGCGCAAAAACGCAACAATCTTGTCATTGTAAGCTGAAAAAGTCAACAAAAATATCATTTTGAAACAAGGAGATACTAAAAGACAGGACTGCATTCCTTCTGAGTTTTGAATGATAGCGACAGCAGACTTCATCTTCACAGTTTTAAGTTCGGCAGTATTGTGTTAATACTTTTTCACATAAGGCTACAGTTTCCACTATCATTTAGGGAACACACTTCTTGATTATAAACCAAATCCAATTGTGACACATCCTTCCCACTGTTAACAGTTCTGATTTTGTTAGCAATTTCTATTACATTTTATCACTCACACTCTTAGCTAAGATTGAACTAGAATATCCATTGCTAGAACAAAATTGCAGGGACTTGGTTTTCACTGCACTGAAATCGATTCTCAAATATTAAATAGTCAGTGGGAACACCCATATCAAATCCTCACTAATTCCTGAGCCTGCAGTGTATGCACACCATGTCCACGGCAAGGGGAAGGATTTAAATGAGCAGAGATTTTCAAGTAAACATGCCACGGTACAAAGAGCCAGTTATAGTCAATCGGATTAATTTATCTTGATTTAGCACAATGTGACAGCTGTTAGATTCAATAAGCTAAATTCTGCTCTTGGTGGCACAGAAGTCAGTAACTTTGTGTGTATGTAACTGAGAACAGAAGTCAAGCTAATGACTAATTCCAAGCTGATTAACACTTTCTGGAATCCTGCCCAAATAGATGCTCAGAAGTTGTACAAAAAATCACTGGGAATACACAGAGTCCAGTTAGGACACAACTTGGCTCACTAGCTTCAGCTCTTCCTGTTACCATGCAGAGTAAGTGAGCAAGGAAGGTAGGAGTTTTACATCAGTTATTTGGTTCTGCATATACACATCTCAATATTATTCCTGCAGGTTGCAACTGAACAATTGGGAAATGCTGATGGACAGAAGTAATCATAGACTCACAGAATGGTTTGGGTTAGAAGGGACCTCAAATATCACCTAGTTCCAACCCCCCCTGCCATGGGCAGGGACACCCTCCACTAGACCAGGTTTCCCAAAGCCCCATCCAACCTGGCCTTGAACACTGCCAGGGAGGGGGCATCCAGAACCGCACTGGGCAACCTGTTCCAGTGCCTCAGCACCCTCACAGGGAAGAATTTCTTCCTAATATCTAATCTAAATCTACCCTCCTTCAGCCTATAGCCATGACCCCTTGTCCTATCACTACCTGCCCTTGTAAACAGTCTCTCTCCAGCTTTCATAACTAATCATAACAAATGGTAACTTCCACCCACCCCAGCCAAATGAAGAACCCAGCAGTGCACACTGACATGACACACTTATCTGAAAAGAGGTCGTATGCTGACATACCCACTGGAACCACATCCTGGTACTGAGCTCTGCTGACTGTATTAAATGTGCTAGACGGTCTCGGCAAAACTGGTGGTCCTGAATGACGGGAGTCCTCTCCGACCTGAAAAATGTGCAAGTAGCCACAATGAGCGTCTCTATGCAGCATATCTACTCAGGTACCTAAAAGTGAGAACTCACATGGCTTAAAACTAAGTATGTACATAAATGCTTTGCTTACCACTATCCCCCGTAACCACTGCAGCAGGAAACAGCTGTGTTGTATGACAGTTATTAGTAAAACATTATTTAGTATACTGTACCTACTAATATGAAGAAACAGAACTGATTTAAAGTTTATTGCTATTTTTAAATAATAATCCCATTCTGAAAAGGGATTAAAAATTTCAAACTGGGATTCATTCAGAGGGTCTTTTGTACTTCATGGACAGATTTATCCATATCAAAGGTTCTGAAAATCAAATTCTGCTCCTTCATTAGCCCCTCTATTATCTCTATGCATGAGTGGAATTTCCCTAAATCTGAACTGGAAACAAGTTTGTGGTTGAAGCAAGAGGATAAAGAAGCGAGTTCACATTCAGGCAAGGCAAATGACTCCAAAACTGGTAAAAATGTTTCCTACAATCATTCAGTAAAACTGTTCTGATTTTCTTTTCTTTGTGTTCACCTTCTGGGATTAAAAGATGTGGCATATGAACATTTATTAGTGTACAAGCACAATATAAAATTGTTCCCGGTAGTATTTGTGATGTCAGGGCAACTTCTGCAGTCTTCCATGTGCTGATGCTTCAGTCATTTCTACAGTGTCAGTATTTTGTACTTCATCTATATAGAACATTTTGTTCAACCTCTTTTTCATCCTGCTGGACCTCTATGTTTACTTCATGGTTCCTCAGTAATGGTTAGCATTTGAACTAGACTTCCAAGCTTCAAAGATCTCTAAAATATCTAACTGCAAAAGATCAAATAAAGGTGTTTTTTAAATCCAGTCTCTGAAATCACAAAGAAGCAAAAGTCCTGACATATCTCCTAAGATCTTTGTGCTCTCTGATAATACTCTCTCAGAAAAATGAAAAATTATTTCCTGTAGGCACTGTGCTGGAAAAGAAATGCCATTTTTATTACCTCCAGCTTCATGCTGCAGTTCAGCTTTAGCTAAAAAGGCATTCCTTACGCTGGTTAATGTTTGCTTTAGAGCATCTCCCTGTAAAAACTGGGTCAGTGTCTTCAAAACATCAAAGTTCGTGGCAAGGCAAATCCAAAGAAAGTATTTTAAGAATTTTTTTTCATTAAGTATTCATCTTTTGCAATAATGAACAGTTCCTTGATGCAATGGTTTAAAAATAGGAAGAACAACTGCAAATATGCAATACTTAAGTCATAAGTGCAGAAGAAAGAGTGGTGTTTAGATTCATACATATGCATATAAATGAACATCATTAATCCCAGAATGGGAATACTGTATTGAATTGCTACGCTTAAGATTCCTATCTGGAATTACAGTTCTGTTCAATTCAAGTTACAATTGTAACAATATCAAGGAAATGCTTCTAAAATGATATGTAGAAATATGGTTTAAGGAATTTCATGTGTCTAGATGGAGTGGGAAATTTTGACAGGTAATCAGCACTGTGTGTATGCAACATATATAACAACTTCCTGTAGAAGTCACTTATTTTACAGTATTGACAGCTTCAGCAGCACAGCTGACATGAATTTCTCTGTTTTAAGCACAGAGCTTTTGCACGCTGCTTAAAGAAAGATAATTTCAGTGCCTATTTGGTAAAGTTAAGAAAAAAAATATTTCTGCTCTGTTATAAATCAATCACAACAGAAATACTTGCTTTACCCTATCAAAGATCTAAATAGCTATATGAAGACACTTCTAGCTTCCTTGTCTGCTGTAAGACATCATTGCCTACATCACATCACCAAATTGAGGAAAAATATAATTGAAGCCATTAGTAAAATATACCTTACAGTGGGGGGTGGGGGATGGAAAGGATATCACACAGGATATGACAAGAAATGCAGCCAGTGGTACGGCACACATACCACAGCGGAAGCCCTGTTAAAGAAGTGGCAGGGAAGACTCATGACTGCTCTGAAACAGACCGCTAGCAGAACTTCATCTGCCACAAGACTGAGCTATAAAAAGGATAAATCAGAGCATTTCTCTTGACATTCTAAATTGTATTATCTTTAATTCCTGGCATGGAATAGCCTTCTGAAAAGACAACTCACAGCCAGCAGTATGGCGGTTAAATAAAGAACAACTGAAGTCTAAGTTGTTATACACACACTTGCTCAGAAATAAAAAGGAGTTACAACAACAATATGGAGACTGCTGATGAAAATATACAGTGATGTATCAACAAAATAGTGTTTTCCATGTATTTCTGTTTAGAAATTAAAGATGAAATACATACGCAAATGCATATCACAGTCCGATAAGCCCATATGTCGTGAAATTTTTTTATACTTATTTGGAAAGTTGCACATCTAAATATATGTGCACACACATTTTTCCCCCTTCTTATTTACAGAGTTATATCAACATACTTGGAAGACACCATGCTAGACAATAATACATATTTTGAGAGTGAAAGACAGGATACAGATGCTGGTAAGCTGTAATCAGATGCTCTCCTGTGGTTAAATGTGGTTACTGCAAATTAAAAGTAAAGAGAAACTCATGTCTGATATTTTTCCTCTGAAATCATACATTTCAAAAGCAACAATGGCTAGCAAATAAAATAATAAATATTTACAGACAAATGCTTACAGAAGAATCACGCTCCTCACAACATAGAATTATGAACAGAACGATACGGAAGAGGATGATCCTAAAAACCTGATGGTTCCTGAAGAGAAGGGGTAGGTCTCACTTACCTCACCAGCGCTGTGGCTGCGTTGTCTAGTTAAGTGCTGCCGATGGACTAACGCACTAGTGGGCCTGCTACTTTGCAAGGGAAGCCGGGGGTCGATGAACGTGGTAGTGCGGGAATTGTGGTCAACAAAAAAAGCCTAGAGAAGAAGAAAGAAGAAAGAATTTATAGCCAATACTTTTTTTTTTTTTTAAATTAGTATTAATATGTCCAAGGTTAATGTCTATTCAGGATCTAAGTTTCTTTTGCTGATGTGAGGCTTTGAAAAATCTTCCTCACATTATTGTGGCTTGTATTTCCTTTCAGCAGAAGAGGGATAACAGTTTTCCATCTCAGTGGAGGGATGAATTCTTTAATGCCTTACTTCATTCATGTCTATAAAGCCCTTTGAAATTCTCATCTGACAAGCATCAGAAGTAGGAAGCCTTGTTATGATTGTCAAGAAGTTAAGACTTAAATGTTTAATAACAGCAGTCCTGGTGTATTCTTCCTTTCATTTCCTTATAATCATCTAAAAAGATGTCATTAAGTGGCAAAACCATTCCCTTTTGTGAACCATTTACCATATACATGAACACATTTGGGTGCATGTATGTCAAGTGTATGATTGCATCCTGTGATGAACTATGATTACAGGCCAGCAGGCATTTTTGCGATCTCCTGATACAACTATTCTAAGTTTGCGTACCTTTAAAAAAA
>VXBL01004890.1:1303178-1372822 GCA_013400195.1 Aramus guarauna | reverse complement strand
TTTAAAAAAAAAAAAAGAGAGAGAGAGAGAGAGAGAAGAGTTCAGTCAGGGACACAAAGATGATGACAACAACAACATCTAAACCAGGCAACCGGTGAGAACTACCACATATTGGCCAGTCAGCCATTTCCTGAAAGCAAAGTCACAGGAACATGTATCCTGGAAAATGAAAACCTCCTACAATTCTGTTCAATTTGAACCCAAAAGGCTTCTAAGCCCTGAAATTTAAACTTTTTCTAAGCCCAGAAATTGAAACTTTTTCCAATGTTAGTGTTGCACTTGGAAACCAGCAGTGTTCTATTTCAACACACTTTGTTTTTTTCAGTCACAATGCTGGAAACATGTGGAAGTGCCAAAAGAAGATGCCGGTTTTGAGCAGGAGAGTTACAGCAAAGTGACATCTGTTTTGAGGAATCGAAGAATCTGGACCAGCAGAGAGGTGGTCAGGGACTGTGGGAGCCATTTCTGTATTTGCATACCAGTGAGGTACTTCGATTCTTTTGCTGACACCGCAGGACTGAATTGTTTATGAAACTGTGGTCATTCTCATCTTCCCCCACCCTGACCACTTGTTTCATCCCTTGCGCACCCTTCCTGCCTTGTGCTGGCACAAGTGTTTGTATAGCCGTGCAGTGAACCCAGCTGGGGAGCTGGTCCAGGCTAAAATTGCTCTCTTTTTGTCCCTCTCCCTGCTGGTTCCTCTAACCTTAGTCAGCCCACCAGTGATGAGAGGAGAGCACAACTGGCTCTTTTGGCAGCAATGCCAGCTTATAGTATTCATGAAAATATTGTTTCAGACTGCTTGGTATAGCCAGACCAGAGAAAATGCAATTCTTCTGACTGCTGTGAAGGTAGGTGGACAAACCAGTGTGCTGTGCTATACAGCATCTAAATACCATTATGGATTGTGGTGGGAGAAAACGTTCGTACTTCCATTTCCCAAGGAAGGAGAAGTCTATGGAGGGACACCAAAGTTGCAAAACCTTAGAAACGCTCCAGAAGAGGGCAGCAAGCCTCCTACAGCCCTAATAGCGATCGCTTGCACCTGTAACCTGCGCCTACAAGCAAAGACTCACATTACCCGAACAATAAGGAAGAACTCTGTTTTGATCATCTGACATAGTCACAGATATGCAGGTGAAACTGACTGTTCCACAGTTCAAAAACTATAAAGCGTATTCAATAAATGCAATTTTAATTGCAGCATTTGAGCCTGATGCAGGACTTGTTCACCTTGACAAATAATGATCTCACCTGCAGTGCAAGTATACAGATTAGAGAATATGAAACCAGTGGGAAAGCAGAATGAAAGCAATTCTGAAATTTCAGGTTTGGACCTGGAAAATGACTGGAAGAGGCTGCTGGACCATATCCAGGCTTTCTGAAAATTTTGCTCCGGATTCATAGGTTTATTTCACTTATTAGCAAGTGGTTGGTATAGGATTTTTTTAAAATGTTCCTGTATCTACTATTCTATCTAGTCTGGTCTATGTGTACTTAAAAGATGTGAAGCACTTTTATCAAAACAAAGGTTGAGTTAATTAAGTCAAAATTATAATGTAAAATCACTTAGGAAAAAAAGGTACCGATTCGATGTAAGAGGAAGTACTACCTAGAATTGCATTACACAGTTCTTTGTGTTAAGGCAGCAATCTAATATTGCATGTAGTGTTCTTTAGCATTATGCTTAAATAAACAATTTGGTTTAAACATTAAGTTAAAGACAATCATGTCTTACTAAATATGAATACTTGAAGGCTAGCTAGTAGCAGCCTGCTTTAAAATAAAGCAAAAATTACTACTTTGAAGCTTCAGTGAAGATAATCACTGGAGCTTCAAGGCTTTGGGCTAATCTGGACATTGGCAGACAGGTCAAAATACAGTGTGGCTCACAGTCTCCTTTCAAAAAAATTCCTCTCATAACTCCTGTCTAGCTATAACCCATAAATCTATGATGCTTGAAGAGACTTACGTAAGACGGGCAGTGCCAAAACTACATTTAGCCCATTAAACATGGATAGTTGCCCAAGTTATCTTTCCAATTAAAGTCTATGAAGCTTGCTAAAATACCTTTTCTTCCTATTGAAGACATTAGTAATCAATTACAATGGATTCTTTCACTGTAGAAAGGAAAACAAAAAAATACATATCCTACAATGACTTACTATATATTTGCATATCTTGCAGAGATCTAATTAAAATGTATATACATTTGTATCTGGCTTTAAAATATGAACGTGTGCTTACATATACTGCACAAACGCACTGGGGCACTTATCCGTACATACATGTGTGTATGCACATGTTTGCAGCAACGCAGAATTTCAAAGTTATCAGACCGAGTTCAGCTCAAGGAGCTCTCTCACCTATATGATGCTTCCTGCTATCCCCTTTTCCAATGGTCTTCTGCCTCCTTGTGGTCAGAGACTGACCAAGGTTCATCTGTAATGCCAATCAGATACTACATCCTAGTTATGCCACACCTTTTAGGAAGAACTGCAGGCCAAACAGATTTTAACTTCTGGAAGGGATACATGGAGGAGTCAAGGAGTGGGCAACTGGGCTTTACTGTGCAGCTTGGAAGGGAGTTCAGCGGTAGGCAGTTCCCAGCTGACCTTGGAAGACAGCCTGCAAAGAGGAGAAGCAACCGGGACCGCACTGACACTGGGGGAGTAAAAAAATCTACTACTCAGCACTGTATAAGGGTCAGAAGGATCACTGTGCCTTGTGAGCAAGAGCACCAAGCCTCTTACTTGGAAAAATAAAGGAAAACCTCATCTCAATAGGAAAGAGTAGCCAAGGAGAGGGAATATAATTATATATTGTGGCATGGCTAATTTCTACTTGCTTCTCTTTGGCTTTATGCTTTAATAAAGACAGGTCCCGTTTCAGTTTGGTCTCATCAAGCACTGGTCTCACCATGTACTGGACACCGTCTCTCTCGAGTGCTGAATAGGCTTTTCTACTGGCCACAAGTGTTACTTGTGACAAAGGCAATTCAACGTAATGAAAATGAACAATACTGAGCCTAATTCAAAGTGAAGAAATCCCAGTGGGAATTTAATCAGTGCTTCCTCTTGTTGATTAATGTTGTGAGAGCACCACTGTTACCAAATACCACATCAGAAATCCAAAGGTCTAATTCTCTCTATGGAGTACCTATTAAAGTCAATTGAAAATTGCTCTATTCTTCAGAAGACTGGCCTCTCAAGAACTGAACAGAAAAATAATGACTTAAAATTGAAAAGAGGGAGACAAAGAACAAGGTTAGCAAACTGCACATTCCTAATTGTGTTTCTAATGAAAAAACACAGTGCTTTCCAGAGCTAATAAATCCAAGAAGAAAACAACCCTCAAGCACGTTTTCTACCCTACCATTTAGAATCTGCATGTAATCTTTTCAAGCATCAGGATCATTATTTATATGGACACTCACAGCTAACTGTACCAAGACTGATAAACGTAAAAACTGAGAAGCTTAATATGCCTACAGTCTTAATTAGGACTTCTCATATGAACTGATAGCCTTATCACTTCCTCATGTGCTAATCACAGTCTGTTTTTAACCCTCCTATCTTCTGAAAAAAGAAAAAAAAATAATCATATTCTAGGCAGTGAGGATGCATTAAAATTACATTACTACTATAAAAATATCTGTTCTTTGATTTTAAAGTATTTTGTTAGAAATCGAAACGTGATACCTGTTTTGAAAAGCAGTAAGACTTGCAACTATTCAAGACCCCTGTTAATGCAACTTACTACACACAATTTCTTTCCTGTGAACCAACACATAACCACTAGAGTGATCATCCCCAGAGCTATCCCAGTCTTTAATGCATCCATTTTATCTCAGAAACTGATGAACACTGGACCTACATAGCATTTTAGGTAGAGGACTCACCTAGAAAAATGGTTAGCTATTAGAGCTAAAAAAAGCGCAAATAAAGCATGCTAATGAACTAACGAATTCCACTCAAGACTTTCAGGTTGAAGAAGGGGAGGCAGGAGGGGGAAAGCCCTAAGGAAAAACTTGACAGTTAAACAAGAAAAAGGCTAATAGAAATGGTTCAACAATAACTAAATAAAATAAACTTACTTTATTATCTACTGAATATCTAAATTATCTTACAAGTATACAGGCAAAACTCCAAAGAACTTAATTGAACTGCCTGTATTTACACCGTAGCTAATTCTTTTCAAAAGAAGTTTTAAACATCCAAGGGAATCTAATGAGCTTATTGCACCATAAAAAAGGCTACAGATTTCCTAGCAATTTTCCGTGTCAAGATTAATACCCACTTATCGGTCTCCTCCTTTCATATAATGTTTTGTCAGCACAGATGAGAAATTCCAATCTTCCTTTGGCAAAAGCAGGATAAAACGACGTGCACCTTTTACGTCAGGAGAACTACGTTCACTTACGCTCTTGTTAAGAACAATCAACTGAGTCCTGACATCGCAACATCCAAGATCAAGCACTCAGAAACACATGTGCATCACAGTTACCTTGCCCTGATGGTCATGTTTCATTTCCCAACCTCTTGGCAGCTCCAGCTGTTTGTTAGCAAACATGTTGAGGAAGCCCACCAAATCACGATTATGCTGGTAGCGCTCAAAATGGTGGGTGTCCCGCCGGACTTTGGTGATCATGTGCTTCAAACACGTGTTATTTGTAAACATGCGGTAGGCACTCTGAAAAGTAAACAACAAAAGGAAATAACTTTTAAAAGATAGAATTAAGTCTTACTACAAAAGACATTTCCACTGTAAATAAATCATCTAATCATCTAGAAAACCTTTAAAATTATCTCAACTAAGCTACAACAGTATGAAAAAAAATGATCCTCTTTCCGACATTTTGGGAGAAGTGTGTGATGTTTCTTATTTTGCTTAAGATATACAAAATTTTGTAATTGACTCACTTCAGCAAAGCGTGAAACATATTACAGATTCCATTTACTATACTTATCCCTGGAACTGTGAAGAATCCTATAACAGTAAAATTCATTTAAAAGTAGAGATTTCATAGAGAGTCTCTAATTTCTGGAATAGTGAGGCAAATGCAGCCATAGAATACAGCAATAAAGCTCATAAGGTTTCCTGCAGGACAGAGATACATAAGCTTGTAGCACTTACCACAAATCTACATAAATATTGTTTCCAACTATTGATTTTTCAAAAATATCCTATCATTGCATATCAATGTGTAACTTATGTAATAAAATTAAAATAAGAGAGTACAAAGGAGAGCACTGAGGAACAGGAAAAACTTTAAATAAAAGGGGAAAATAAACAGTTAACATTCTTCCCTCCAAATAAACCCAGCCAACCAGAAATCAGGTCTTTCTCTTGGGGTTAGCAATAGACAGAAATCAAAGCTTAGGCCCTCCTATTGCACTGTGCTGCTACCTAAATGACTCTGGGCCCCTACACCTTTACTCCTTGGCCAGAGGTCTTATTTACCTCTGGCCTGTTTTGTATATTCAAGATAAAGCTACACAAGCTAAGCAGAATTATTCACACAAGGATACATGTATATTAAAACCAAACTAACATTGACCAGTAATTTAAAAAACACTGGATTATTAACAAGTGTGATTGCAGACAACAAATTATTCATTCCATTACTTCTGTTTACACTATACATCCTGTTACACAAAGGAAAAGAAGCGCTGAACAAAAAGCTACATAAGCAGCACTGCAGAACAGGCAAAAGAGAACAGGAAAATATGTATTACGATGCTTTTTTGTTCAGTGTGACTTCTAACATATTTTGATATAAACCAGTCAATCTGGGGTAAACAAATCATTCCATAAGCAGCAAAGTGATCTTCAAAAATAAGCATCATGTTCATTCTCAGAATTGTCTCTCACCCTCTGCAAAGCACAGTAAGAAAGCTATTGCTTTGATAAAAAAATGAGTTTAACATAAGAAAGATGAAGAATTGAGTGAAAAATAAAAACTGCAGAAGCTATAATACCAACTAGGACGACTCTGAAAGCCCACCAATTGCAAGGAATCATTATGAATGTCTGAATTTATCCAGCCTCCCTATGTATAACTAATACCTTAGCATCTAACACTGAGCAATGGCTTTGTACTCAAGACAACTATATTTATAAGCAGATATTTATAAAAGTCTTTCAGCTGTAGATGCTACTCACAGGGTTAGAATGCAGCACTGTAAAGAACTCTGGGCTGATAAGAAATTTCACAGGGGGAGACTGGAGCAATAAAGTAAGTCTGGATCTGGAGGTAGAGTGAGGCAGCACATTCTCTCTTCGAAAATCTAACAGCAAAGTGAATGACAAAGACTTACAATAATAATCATTACCAAAACATCACTGCAAACAAGTATATCGATTTGAATCACACAAGCAAGAAAAGCACTAGGTATACAATTATTTCAGTTTTATAAAATATTCTTCACGTAAGTGTACCTGAATGTCTTCTAACATAGCACCAAAGTTCCTGAAAACATCACAATTTTAGGTTAGTAGCTTTTACTTGTTGCTTTTGGTAAATGATTGGTTAAAAAGTCCAATTATTTGTGTTACCAAACATGTGCCTTTATATAAGATGCAAGAAGGTTCCCATGGCACGCCTACTTTGCTATACTGTAGCTGTATACAGATAAATTATTTTTTAAAGGCTAACTGATGGATATAAAAGTCATTGTACGCTTAAAAAAACCCCCACAATAAATCACTGCCTTTAACACAGCCCTGATCCTGATACAGTATTTAAGCAGCTTACGTAAGTAAGAAACAGGTTGCAAAGGAAGTACCTTCCAAGTTTCAACTTTCAATAAACATTTGGGTCTTCTCCTAGCAACTAGAGAAGTGCACTGATTTTTCAACACTACCAGGAGTTGAAAATATACTATGAGTGGTATTTGCTACATGTGAAAACTGTTCCCCCCCAATTATCTTGGAAAATCAACAGGACATTTGGATGCATATTTTAATGTAAATGAAAAACTGCAAGTTCAGATTGGGTCTGCAGTAATTTCACTCTAAAATGTATGCCATCATCTACATCTCAGTTTCTTTCTTTCATATGTTGCAGTATTTCTACACTTCCCCATCAACTGAACATTAATTATGTAGAACACAGCTACCACGGATATCAAAAAACAATAACCCACAGGCAGAAAAAAAAGAGAAGGATAGGCAGTGAATGAGACTCTAAATTGAGGGAAAAGTAAGAAGAAATTAAAAAAAGAGGAGGAAAAGAACAAAAAGTAAGATTCTAAATATGGGTAGGTAAACATTACAGAAAAAAGGGGAAGGGGTAAAGAAGGATGTTCATTCTAAGCATTAGAGGAAAACAGAGAAATGGAAGGTTAATAAGTAAAGGAAAAGTAAATGAAAAAGAGGATTTTTAGTGACACTTTTTAAACAATAGGCCCCAAGCGCTCCCACATGGGACATGTCTATGGCGTGACAGCAGCGTAGCATTAAGGCCCTTGAACCTAGGCCAGAATACTTGGGCTGGGAGTGTCTTCCAGGCGTGCACTGCGGTTGCATGTCAACTCTATAATGGTACAAAACTTGCGGGTACAGCAATCACTTCTCGCACCCTGGAAGATGCTGTGGCATGCTGCAGAACCCCCAGCTGTCATAATCTGGGTAATCTGGAAACCAGAATATGTCACTAGACAGGTTTTTCCTGCAGTTTAGAGGGTTATGAATTTGATTTATGAAACACTTATTCAGCTGAACTTGCCGATGAGGGTTTAGCCTGAATTTGCTCTAAACTGGTTTGTTTACAGCACAACCTGGGGTCTAGCTGCACATGATAAAGATAGAAAAGGAAAAGGCTAAGGCAGAAGTAAAGAAAATAAATATAATGGGAGCACTTGACTAAATCACAAGTTCTACAATGGCTTAAAAGTCAAGAAAGGGTGGCATTGCTTGTGCATTAGATTAATTTAGGAAGGAGTATTATAAAAGAATATCAAGAGCATCCAGAGACAAAGAGGACAGAACTTGTTCTAACTAGGAGATGCTGCAGTGTTTGGACAGCAGGATGGCTAAGATTCAAAACCATAGTGACATATCAGAAAAGTGCAAAGATCTGTGTGCAGGTAGGGATAATCAATGGCACAAAGACAAGATGAAAAACAGGCATCTGTGCCAAAGATCTGCACGTAAGGGTCTGGACCTGATTTTAGCAGATCAAAGACTTGAACGCCAGTAATTAGTGTGAAACTATCAGAAAAAAAAGTAAAACTATGCAGGCATGTACAAGGAGTGTTGCACGTAAGACACGTGACATTTCCGCAATCTCTTCAGTACAGCAGAGTCATAGCTTTATTTAATTTTCTGAAATATTCCTCAGGAGCTGCAGACCAACTGAAAACAACCTGAGCAGGCCAACAAGATACCTGGAGACCTAAAAACACAAGCCATGAGGAAACACTAGGAAGTAACAGATTTAAGAATATAAGAGAAATGACACGAGTAGACAGTCTAAAAAAGTTACAGAATGTCCATCAAGTGAAGAAGATATAAGAACACCTTTGCCAGGTATGGTTTAGGTACAGCTCATCCTATCTGTCTTCAGCAAGGAGATGAACCTGATGACTGCCCAAAGTCTTTTCTTGTCCTATATCCTACCATTTCAAAATGCAGTAGCAGATTCAAAATATTTGTAACCCAGACCACGCAATTTTGTACTTTTTCTCTACAAATGTCCTGCTTATACTTTTACCGAGTCAGGCACTGACAGAAAAGTGCTCTGAATCTCACATTCATCTCCTCAGCATATTGAACGGGCTGAGCCATAATCTTCAAAAACTAGACAGCAATGAAAACAAATGGTTTCATTTTCACCCAGACTTTCAGGGGCAGAAGTTCGGTTCTGAGTTATGTTATTCTCACTAAATCATTATGAGATGAGTGCTCCCTTTCAAGAGAGAAAAAAAAATACTACTTTTTTTTTTTTTTTTAACCTGCATTAGAATGGTGAAAGTCAGTTTCCTCTCCAGCTCCATCCACGGCATTTGTATGCTCTTCAGGCCTGTCATTAGTCATTGTTCTTCGGATGCTCTGGTACCTAGGGTTAGAAAACTGGACTTTATATATAGTATATGATAACTATGATCCAATTCTGGCTCCAAGGGAGCTTGCCCATCTTTTCTGCCACGTAGGTTAATATACATTAACCTCTGATTTCTGCATTAATAGCCTTTTGAATTTCTGAAAACCATTATTAGTTTGGGGTTTTTTGCCACATAGCTTATGAACACAGGTGGAATACAAAAGCCCTAGAAGCCCATATGCAAATTAAAAGGGACAGCCACATAAAAATAAATTCATATGGCCAGCTGCAGGAGCAACTGTGACCCTGTCTTCATATTCAGTCTTACAATGGTGAATGCAGTTTTGCAAGCACACAATTCATGAACAACAAGGGTAATTCTTACCGGCGATTCAGCTGTTCCATTTGCTGTATGGAATTTGACCTCTGGAGAATCTGTGGGGCTGGGGGGGCTGTGGGTCGCTGCCATGTTGTTGTCCTGTTCACGTGGTCCACATAAAAAATCCTTCCATGGCTGTCAATTCGAGCCTCCCAGTCTAAGTAGCAATAAAAAAGTGTGAACTATGGAGGGCTTGGGGTTTACTTATTTATTTTAGCTCTGTCACTTTTGTAAAACTGAATCTACTGTTCCAAGTTTCTATTTCTCTTTTACAGGATGACTTCAGCATAGAACTTTCTTACTGAAGGGTTGAGACATGTGTTTTCCCTATTTTATCCCATCAATCAAATTTCCCACTGTAGTTAAGGTTCTGTGGAATCCATATCTAATATTTCTATTCCTTTCTCTACTCTATTTCCCACTGACCAGTAATTGTCCCAGAGGAAAAAAAAAAAAAATAAAAAACCCCACAACCCAAAACAGGTTACTTAGTCTAATTCTCATGGACTGAAGTAATTCAAGACCCAGTCTCTGAGGCTTATTCCAGTGCAAAAGGCCAATGGATAAGTACCAAAAACCTTGCAAAGCTTGACACCTGTCATTGTTTTTCCCCAGCTAATAGCAGTAATAAAATAGATGCCAGCACTCTTCCTGGGTTTACACATGCCTATGATAAAGGTAAGCAGACTTGCCAGAAAAGATGGATAATTGTAACAATCTCCTTCATATACTAAATGCATGTTCCAGAACTGCTGATTCTGCAAATATCATAGCAAATTCAACTTGTTGTGCAAGCGGTAACTATAATGCTGTCCGCTGGTTTTGCAACACAAGCTACAGACAATGTTGGAAGTCTAGACCACGGAAACACACCAGGAGAGCAGAGATGAAGGCACTGGGACCTTTCCCTAACCACATCTGACTTCTCAGTGCTCAGCAGAAACCAGGTGTATCACAACACCTAGGCCTTAGTTCATAAGCTTTTTGGGTCACAAACACTGTCTGCCTAATAACTGGTTATAAAATGGGATAGATACCAAGACACCGATCATGGCTGGAGACCATGTAATAATAAAATAAAATATTAAGATATTTCATATACAGAAACAGACGTGCCTGATTCTTGGACACTAGCAACCACAGAAAACCTGCAAACCATTTAGCACATCAGTTGAAAAACAGTGTTTGAGAGCTCAGGTTTCTAGAAGACACTTTCTACACTGCAAGTCTAGGTGGAAACATCAGTCATGGCAGTAACATTTTAAAAACCACTGGCAAGCAACCAATCCTAAATGACAGCCACTCTGCAAGGAAAGGGCATAAAAGTGTCTTGACAGCAGAGAAGGAGAACTAAAATCTACTGTAAAATATTTAATACTGACAGTCTTAAAACCTCAGGCTTTGTTACTGTATGCGTACTATGACTCCTGTCAACTCTTGGAGGCAGCCAAGTGGCTCGCTGCATTACACTGTAGGGCCTGAGTTGACTCACAAAGAGGGAGGAAAGGCAGGTTTTGAGATAAACTCATTGTGTCATGCCCACACGACAGCTATGTGTTTTAGCTGGCCACAATGGAAATTACTCTTCTATCTTTATGATGCACAATCACAACGGCCTATTAGTCTTTAAAGCATTTCTAGTGTGAACAAGAGCTATGTAGGAAAGTAAGCTCACAGGAAGAAAAAAAAAAGCAGCACAATAGGATAGGTATAATGAGAACTGTTTAAGGAACAAATTTCAATTCCAGGAGAAAAAATTCAAAATGTAGTATTATATTGTAAATTTAAAATACAAGTTTAAAGATAAACAAAATTCCATCAATGCAAAGCATATGGTGTAATCACTATATTTGCTATTCAAAATATAACACATTTGAAAATTATTAAAAAATAACTGCATTTATATCTCAAAAAAGCAAAGTGAAACTTTTCAACATTGTCTGAAAAACATTTTGATTTTTAAGAAGAAAAAAATTATTGAAACAGATGTTCCTGTGCAAAGGTCCCATTTCAAAAAAGTACTGTCTTCTGATGAAATAAAAATACTCAAAATTTTTAACCTGAGTTTGTAAACAAAACAAAACATGGAAAAGAATTATTCATTGGGGTAAGAAGTAAAAACAAAAAAAACCCAGCCCCAAAACAGTTTAAATTTCTGAATTCATTATTCTGCTTAAATGTCAAACCCTAAACCACTGTATAGTAGTTGAGATTTTCCTTGTGATTATATGTCCAGGTCTGACACACAGTCACCATTTCTGTAATATGGTCTTGCAGAAGAAAAGCTTTTTTGCCTGCAGTCAGATTTTAAATACACAAGTTTAAACACTTGGGCAATGTTGTGATGGACAAGGATATCTTCCGTTAGTCAAACGTCTTACAACTAACTTAGCTTGCTAAATTGCAAAACTGTAATTCATCAAGGTTGTGTGGTCAGGCTTATTTGTTCATTTTTCTCTAGGAATGTAGAAATTGGAGCATAATGTTGCATGTTATAAGCAGAAATGTTAGATAAATATTTCAATTCCTTTGTTCTTTAACATAACCTACACACAATTGAAAGAAATATACCTATTTTTCTTAGTTTCAGATTCTGGTGAAAAAAACAAATAGAATACCACCTAAATTACAAAGAAATTAGAGTTTATCACTCAAAATCATATTCTAAATGGTTTCTCTAATTTTTCACTATTAAAATATTAAAACTGTTGCATATCCAAAAGAAGAGCTTTGGAGAGAAAAAATGAATCTAGGCAACAATTAGTATTTAAGATTTTATTCACACTAGTAAATGAATGATCTACATAAAGATTGCATTGGGCTTTAATTGTAAAGGGGTGATGTGTATATGCATGTCCATGCATGACTGTGTAAAATACCAGCAAATGTCATAAATGTTGGACTACCACACAACCAAACCTTTTCCATTAACGTTCCAAGTAGCGTATAGTTTGCTTCTGAAACACAAAAAGCCATCTACATATAAACTATACTACAGAAGCTATCTCTATGCATTTCTCTTATTACACTGATCTCTGAGTATTTCCCGTAATGTTCTCTGTCTTTTTCAGTATGAAAAGTGGTAAAAATGCAACTGAAATATGTCTCCCAGGCACAGTTTTGTAAAAAATAATACTGGTTTATTGAGGTGGCAGTTAATTAGGATCTGCACACGGGACGAATTTGTTATATGTGCTGATTATAACAGAAGCAGCAGGGAGCAAAATCTTCTCATCATACTGGCTTTCCAGTACAGTTATATCTGTGTTCTGCTATCAGGCTCCTTCCAGTTACGCTCTCCAATTACAAACACAGTCTCATTCCGTAGTGTGAAATAAGGATCTATTCTTTTTATCTAAATGTCTGAATTCCTGACTCCTTTAAAGTAATAGAGCTGTTGCTTAATACCCAAGTTTATTTTAATTCAAAAAGTCTTGCACACGCCTCAAAAACACAGAGAAAACACAGACACCTTTCACATAACCGGCAGAGCTTAGAGATGTTATATATTTCTTAGTAAATCATCACCATACAGGAAGTATTCAGAGATTTCAGAGTGCTTGACACCTTTCGCTCCAAGTGTCTCATATAGCGTATCACCTCACCTCCCTACTGATGTGTTGCATACTGAAAAGGCAGCTCCATGCCTTCCTATTTCTCTGCAAATGTCACTTAGCAAGTCTGTATACACCAGGTATAATTCTCATAACACATCCTGATAGTTTGCAGACTAAGCACAATGCCTTTTACAAAACACCACTAGACTTCATCATCATCACGCCTCACTTAGAACTTCTCAGCTGTTCATTCTCAGTTCTCACATTTAAAAAAAGAAATGTAATGAGATCTCAGTAATGAGAAGCAGGCAGCCTATCCCCCAATTAAAATATGAAGAATCTCACTTGGTGGTAGAGCCTCATCCACTCTCTGGTACCGACTAACATCCTGACGTACCGAAGGCAGTGACCTCAAGGGCTGATGGCCGTTGGCTTGAGAACCTGGAATCAAAATGCCCACAAATTATTTTTTTCAGTCAATGTGGGGAAGCCCTAGAGTTGTCTCTAATGTGAAAAAGATATGCTAAAACTTCTGCAGGACTAGGATATTTTAGGGCATATCTAATAGTCATGTATTTTTGGGGACAAAACAAGTTATGTCTACAGTTCTGGGTGAGTGATTTCTCCAGGATGTGTTGCTGTCCTGGCCCTGAAAATGTCACCTCTTGGGACGTGCTGCATCCACCTGTGACCAGCGGAAAACAGGGCACAAAAACAACAGTGTGTGCTAGAGCCATATCCCAGCAAGGGACAAGGACAAAGTTCCACCTGGCCGTCACAGAATCCTGCTGTAAGAGTGGGAGGTGAAACTGAAACTGTCCATTGATCTTCCTTGCTGCAGCCACACTGGTCTGCAAAACACAGTGCAACCTGGCACCTAATAAAAAGAGAGTCTCAAATGTCTAGAAAATTATATAAAAGAACATATTGACAGTATTTGAAATAACTACCAAAATTATTCTTTCCAAATCAAAGAGCTGTTTATGAAGAAGAGAAATGAATAGATCCCAAAACTTTTGAAATGTTATGAAAGAGACATATTCAGAAAAACAGTTTGATTGCACCCACTTGATTAGATCCATGTCAATCTCTGAAGAAATTGAATGGATAATCCATTGTGAAATGTGCTTGGAAACAATCTGTTAGGGACACATTTCTACTTTCATTGATTTTAGTAAGACACAAAATTCTCAACTGCTAAAATAATTTTACAGTTGGTAAAATTTTCTCAGGGTTAACTTGAGTAACACATTCCTCTCCTCCCATGGTTCCAGCTGTGATAGGATGTGTCTACACAGATAAGGGACTGGGAAAGGGAAGATAAACAGCCTGATGTATGACTAAATAAGGATTCTCCCCCCCTCCCCCTTCTTTTGATTACCTGTATGTTTTAATGCTAATATATGAATATATTTTCTCCCCCCCCCTATAAATACACCAAAGAAAAGACCCAAATATAAATTTTAGTTTGCATTTCATAGTTTTGGGACTATTTCCCCCCCCATTACCATTTCGATTAGCATGCAGGGTAATACTGTGGAATTGTTCTTCATTCTCCTTCTCATTACTCTCTCAAGAATTAAAATATATCCAGTTTCAAAATAAACACATCTTGGGTATTTCAGTTTTGATTTTTTGTTAAATCAAAAACCCCAAGAGTCTCTTGAAGAAGGAAATAAATCTCAAAGGAACAAAAATCTTGAAAGATAATAAAATTGAGAAATGAAGATCTTTATTTTCAGGTGTTAATTTTTTTTAAATAATTTTTCCTGGCTGCAGAAAGGTCACTTGAGAAAGTGCCTCCTGCAGTTATTACCTCCAGTAGCCCCTTCAACCTGTGCTGTGGCACCCTCACAAGCTGCTTGGGCTCCTTCAATTTCTTCCTCCTGAGACTGGCTATTGGTAGCTGCCGCCTGCAGGCTTATTCTTCTTTGCCAGATTTCTTCTGCTTCCTCTTGGTCTTGTAATTCACCTGCCTCAGCCTCCTGTACTTCCTCCCGAGGTAACTGCACCGCAGGTAGAGAGCCGGAAGTACTTGCAGACTCCAGTGTTTCAGCACCTGGCTCAATTCTAGCTGCATTGGTGGCACAAGCTCCCTCTTCCTCCTCCTGAGAAGAAAAGGCTGGAGTCTCAGGAAACCTGGCACTTTCAAAAGAAGAACACCGCATTTCAACTGAGGAACGTCGCACAGTTGCGCTTTCGTTGCAAGAGCTGTCTGCCCCTTCCACGTCGCTCTCCCCTTCTGGCCGGGTACTAGCCTCACTGACGCTTTCCGTGCGAGCAGGGTCACTCTGCTCAGTTTCTGATGACATCTGGGAAGGTTCAGACCCTTGATCAATGGATTCTGTTTCACTAACGCCCCTTCTGCTCCCAGCAGCAGCATCGGCAGCTCCTGCATCCACACTGCTAGGAGGCTGCTCTGCCTCCTGAGCGGCACATGCCTCACTGCCAGCCTGGTCTGCTGGTGCTTCACTTTGAGAACCCTGCAAGCTTTCACCTCCTGCTAACTGTGACGGTGGCAGCTCTGGGAGGGTCTCTTGCTGATCATCAGTTGATGGCAAAGGAGCTTCAGAGGCTGAAATGTTTTCATTCTCTGCAGGCCCTTGCATTACCTGATCTGATGAGTAACTTAAACCATTTCTTTCAACATTTCTTGTAGCACCATTAAGCATTACTAAACCACCACCATCTTCCAAGGAAGATGGAAAACCCAGGTCTTGATGTAGCTCATGCTCCTCTTCATCTGAGTCAATGTGAAGCATAGCATTAAGTCTTGTGTCAGTAGGGAAGCTACTCCTCAGTTTTGGGGAGGCTCCACGTGGACGCTCACCACAGGCAGACATCCCAGGTCTGGGATGATTATTGTGTTCTATTGCATCCAGATAGTCATTTAGTGAGTCCTGGCGACCTCTGGTAGGTGATGATCTTGAAGCACCAGAGGTCAACTCATCCTGGTCTGTTTCCAGAGTTGTACTAGTCCTTAAAGGGTGTCTCAGGATTACTTCTCCAGAAGATTCCTCGAGGACTGGACCATTGGAACACACTGTGGATGTATCATGATGTCCTGTTGGCATGTCCTCATCATCGGAGGGGCTTCCCAAGTCTCCATTTACAGAGTTCACTCCTAACAAAGTGCCAACTGTTTCTGGTGAAGCATCTGCAGACACACAAAGACTGAATGTGAAACAGAATGCAGCAACAGACAGCTCATTCTACTTTGTCTGCATCACAGAAGTGATATAAAAATACACATCCTTCAAGATGTTTGCTTATTTCAATCAGATAACCAAAGGAAGAAAATACACTTAAAACAATAGAGGTATCTACAGCATTATAACAATAAATACAGAATTTTCTCTGTATAAGTCTAAACTATTTTGTAGGATACCAAAAATCTAAGGGATGTGAAATATGACTTTAAATGGCTCCCATTTTGCCTTCAAAAGACAGAGCACTGCCAAGCATCTTACTAAGCTGTTAGTAAAACCAGCCTCACAACCAAGGAACCAGTTTTCTACAGCATGTATCTCATATCTAGAAGTGGGATTTACACAAAGCCAGTTACTGTCACCAGTTGTCATTACACCCTTAGCAGCATGCAAACCAGCATCTGAGATCACATGAGGAATCACAAATTGTGTACAGATATCAACTTATCTACACAACATTTATTTTGAGTTAATTTAGGACTTTTCCACTGTAAAGCATGGCATTCTACCCAAGTAGAGTTCATGAGATATTAGGTATGCTATGGTAATACATATAGAAGGGAAATGAAAATAAGTCATCTCATTTGAAAGATAAGGTGGTAACTCCCCACATGGGAATTAAACAGGCACAGAGTTTAATAATCCAGATGTGTCTGTAAACATCTGCAAAAACTTAACAGTGAGGTCTGTGAACTAGAGTGCCTGGCAACAAACAGGCCCGAAGACAAGTTTTTTTTTTTTAATGGTGACAGCAAAAATAATAATGAGATACAAGACTACGTGGCTACAAAAAAGGCAAGAGGGTTGTATCAAGTTAAAAGATAGAGCAATATCTAATTCCAAAGAGATTATACCAAGTCTAATGAAGGAGAATCTAAGATCAAAAACATGTAAGAAGACACATATGATGTGATAAACATGTAATTGTACCAGCCATGTTCTACTAGTTGCCTATAGAACAGGAAAAAAGGGAAATAAAAGTGCCTAATGGAAGCATGTATTTTCATAACCGTAACAGATATTCTATATTCTTGGTTCTAAGCAGGACCGAGTCCTGTAGAAGGGCAGGACAGAGTGATCTGCATGTACGCTAGCAGAGGAGGAGAGCACAGGTGGAATCTTACTTGCAACTGCTTATCTCAGCCAAAGTTGTTACAGAGTGAAGATGCTACAGAGTGAAGTGAAACAATGAATTTGATTACCCAATCTATCCCATAAAATGAGACTCATAAGCAGATTCATTTAAAATCTAACAAAATAGGAAAACAATATAAGTGTTGGTGTTTTGGAATTACAGTCTCCAAAGCCTGACATATCTAAACTTTGAATCCCAATAGAAAAATCTATAATAGAGGCACTGTACACAAATGAGAAAGTATATTATCACAGAAAATCCTAGAAACAAAAGTACAAAGAAACTTTCTCCATACAACTATCTGGAGATCCAGATCATTGAAAAATTCTCACCTTCGTGAACAGAAGATGTGATTTCCACTTTAAATTGGAGATATCCACTTACATGATCAGCTGGGAGCCTTCTGCCAAGATTATAGCTGAGAATCTGGTCTCTGCAAAAAAGATATTGGAGGTTTTTTTTTAAATTTGAGCTGGTTTTATTTTTCAAGTAGTGTGTATCAGAGACTCTTACCAGATAAGAATCAGCGTGATAGAAGATATTGTCTACTAGAATCTTAAAATCAGCCACATGCTCTAGCTTGTATGGAAAAGCACAAATACCAACAATGGTGTAAAATACCTTCAGTTAACAGATAAGACAGCCTAACAAACTACTTTTAATCATTTCCAAATAAAGTCTGTGCCCCAGCAATTTTTATACATCCCTAAATCTCTTAAATCCTAAAGAAATCAAACTGCAAAGAATCACCCTTCCCCTAACTGTCTCCTTCCCCCAACTCAAAATATGTTTTATAATTAAAAAAAACTTTCATTTTTTAAGACCTTCTGCCCCCTTGTGGTTTTTACTATAGACAAAATTCCCAGACAGTTTCTTCACATTTTAGTTCTCATTTAATAAAGCACTTCTGCATTCCTATTTAGAAAAGCTATTAATGCTCAGAGTTAACTTCAAATATGTTCTTAAGGGTTACTGAATTTAGTGGGACTCAGATTTGATTAAGCACTTGTATCAGCTTGAGACTTAGGATCAGATCCTCGGCTATACATTCTTATTAGGCACAGCCAGATTTCACAGTCCCAGCCTCCCTCAGCACAGCTGGGAGAGCTGAAGGGAAAGGAGGGGGCTGCTGAAGACCTCCCACAGGAAACTATTGTTATTTATGCAAATAAATTTATACTGCTATAAACACCTTTTCCTTACTGGAAGCACTCCTACTGCAATATGACAGACTGAAATGAATACAAGGTCGTTACTGAAATAAGCTGCAGCAGTTTGCATCCAACATTAACTTTTAGCAGAAAAAGTCCAGAGACGACAACGTAAGGCAAAGCAGCCTCCTGTGTTGTTCTATGGGCTATGGGCTGCAGTACATTGAATTATTATGCTTGTGTCTCCAGGACCTGTAACATATTAATCGCTCTGTACTCCAATTACAATTCTCAGCTAGACGTGGGGTGTCCTCATGCTCATTTATCATGTTTTCCATGAAATTTAAAGCCATTTGGCCATTTTGTTACACAAACCTGTACGCTATGCCAACAGCTAAAAGCTGGGCAGAATTTTAGCGCAGTCTGTCTAAAAATGGCTGGTTCTGGACTTCACCTTTTCATTCATTAGTACTGATCATTAATACAGGGAAGGGCAAGTTAAGCATATGGTGTACTGTAAGTCCTTAGACTTTGTCATGTAATTTTTCAAGTTTAACATGTTAATCCAGTAGAGGATTTAAATTATCCTTGACTCCACCAAAACAAAAAAGAAGAAAGTGAAGATGCTTTACTTGTTTGACCAAAAACAAAATAAAAGAGAATTAGCAGTTGATTGTACGATTGGTACATTTCTACTTCACATCTATATTAACCATTGCTTTCCTTTGCAAATCTGGTAAAATGTTGTCTGTCTTTACAATGTCTAGGAAAAAGGAACTCTGACAACTGATTGGCACACAAAAATGGACAAATAAGTTACAGATGAATAGGCAGAAATATCTGCAAGACTGCTTTAATGTCAGTTCTAACAGCAGTATGGCTGAATGCTTACCTGTATTCTTGCTACATATTTATTATACAGCCCTTCCTTTCCTAAAAGGATTTGATATATCAACTATATATAGAACTGAAGTATGGAGAGGAAAAAAACCCAAACAAATCAAACAACAAACCAGGAAATGTCTTCCAGAATATTAGTTTGAAAAAACATAGACAAGAACTGATGAACACAGCAATGGGTAATTTATAGACTTCACAGTACTAGCAGAAAAACATTTCAGGGTTTAGCATGGAAATGAACACCCTGACAGGGTTTTGAAATCAGTCTGTATCACGGTGCTATTTTTGAGTGTCTAGCAGTGTGCAAATTTATTAGAAAAAGCTGCTTGCTCAACTTATTGCAATTTGTTGAAACTGAAAGATGAAGCATTTCTTTGAAAATTTAGATTGTATATACACCTGAACTGGTCTTGGATACCGCTTAAAAAAAAAATGGGCAGGCTTTTTTTTTTCTTTTTGTTAAATAAATTCTGTATCAGAAGACATCATTGAAATTCTAAGCTACCCTTATAGTTTTATTCTTACTTTACTTACCAGTGTAACCACCACTTTGGAAACTTAAAGCTGAAAACTGTTTTCAATTTGAATTTGATTTTCTCCATTTATGGAACTTGTTACTTTGATGGGAATATCTGTGAAAAAGGAGGCCAGTTGTTTATATCCTGCTTTTTGTGCAAAAGTGTGATGATACTACCATGCCCTTTAACTTTCAGGGAAGAACATATGCGTTTATTTTGCCATCATTCCTCATGGACCTCATCCAATGGCCTTTTAAAGTTAACAGAGACACATTAACTTTAGCAGATTCTGAGCTGGTCCTGTACAAAACACACTTGAATAATTCGGTTCCTCCCACTGTCTTTCAAGGAATTATTTTTTCTAATTTGCCAAATACAGCATATAAGTGTATAAACATGTTAACAAAATAATACACTCTACAACTATGACTTTGTCTTAAATGTAAAATTGTATTTTTGCACACACTGCTTCATCTCTTGCAGACCTCCAGCCATTGGCTTCACATCTGCAATGTATCACAGAGCATAATTACCAAGTCTCAGGCTCTTCTCAGCGCACATGGCTGTACAAAGGCCTTGCTGGATCATCTGCTTGACTATACCATAGTCCCCTCCAGCAACCATCATGAAGTCTAAAACATCTTGAAAGTTTCTAAGCAACTTGCATCTTTATACCGTAGCAGTTAGCTATCAAAAAATGAACAGATTTTTTAAAAAATAGTACAACAGGTGAATTTTGAGTCGCATTGGTGTGCTATTCATAGCAAAAGGCAATTTTAACTGCTTAGTATCACCAGCACTCTGAAAAATAAGGTGTCACAGCCTTGCAGTTCCGGCCAATTAGCTGAACAGATATTAAATTTTGGATTGTTAAACTGACAAAAATACTTGACGTCTAAAAAGAAGTGAGACAATAAACTCTGCTTCTTCTAAAAAATTTGCACACAATCATGTAGTATTGTGATAATACTTTGCTTCTTGACTAGCAGAGGGTAACATTTTTTGCAAGGGTAATATTTTCTGTGTAAAGAAATTAAGCTGAAAACCAATTGTAGACACACATATACACAAACATGGGCACATGCATTCAGAGCAGGGTTAGAAACACTGACATCTTCCAGTCAGACAATAAGACTATTAAAATTCCTACTAAGTTTCTTATTACAGATGCAGTAAAAAATTCACTGGTCTGTGCCAGTAAGTCAGAAAGGCTGCTCTGCGCCAACATCCTAGATGCTGAGTCTCCTTGATCACCAGAAGTCAGCATTAAGAATAAATTAATTTACCCAATTGCATGTCTCTCCAATAGTCTCTGAACTGGTATGGTTAACTTCCCAAGAAAGCGCTTGATGATTGGACGACTCTTGGCAAATTTGTCTTTAACCTCAATTTCCAGGACATCTGTTAGAAGTGCAACAAAAGAATATTTCTGGAAGGCAAGAACATATTTGACACCATATCAATACACCTTTATTCAGATAGTATGTGCATAATTACTTCTAGCATGCAGTGAAGTCCAAAAGCAATGACTGATGACAGCAATTTCCATATTGCAAAGTAACATCAACATCATTTATTAAGCGCTGAATTTTTGCATATGTAACTAGCCTCTCAGGAAACCCATACCCTTTTACCATTCCTTGAAAATAATTGCTCAGTAAGAAACTGCACTGGGTAAAAGCACTTTCATGGCCTACATCAGAAAAGAGAAGGCAATGTATCCTAGTGCTTGCTTTAATATGCATAGTAGAAAGCAAAAAGAGAAGGAATCCTTGCTGTACTCTATCAGGTTATGGAGGAGTAGCCAGGTCAATGCAGGAGAAAGGAGGAAAGTGTCTCACTCTAGGCTATGCTTGGTGAACTCCCCATCCAACACCAGACTGCACTAATTTTTTGTGTGCATTACAGGAAGTCAAAAGAGCAACCTATATACAGTATTTTCAGGAGTACTGTAACTAAAGGAGGAGAATTTTCTATAGATTTTTGCCCCAAAGTTCACAAATCTTCTCAGAAAGCTCCAACAGAACCTTTTTCTGCACTTGGGCCCTTTAAACAACATGATGCTCATTTATAAAAGATTTCTTGATGTCTGGTAAGATCATTCTTCCACCTTTCCCTACGAGGGAACACTATTGCAGTTAGTCTCTTCAGCCCAGTATCAATTTTCATGCAGCTCATGAATGCTTAGTCCTTGAGATCTGTGCTGCTCTGTCAAGTCCGCCTGAAGATGGCTGAAAGATTCAGAAGTGGTACAGAGCAACTACATGGGCAGGCACGTTGGCAGACACACATACACACAGTGCAATAACAAATTCTCTTAGGAACCAAAGATTTTTATTTTTCCTCTAGATTTTAAGAGATTTTCAAGAAACAAAAAGTATGGTATAACCTAGTCACAAAAGCCGAGGTCATCTGGTTATACTTTTACTACGTGTCACCTTGAAGACCTCCGAGCAAATTGCAACCTGAGTACAATGCCTAATACACACCTGGCTAGAGAACTAAAGATGTGTTGAACACGGAACAAAAGAACAACTCTCCAGTTCAGCTGTAGACATCAGCTAAATATATTCAAAAACAGCACTTAAACTGGGTCAGGAATAAAACCACTCTCTCATGCTGGGCAACTGTCAGAGCTGAGTTCCTGTGATAAATAGAATTTAAAAATTTGTCACTCTCAGTTTGCTATAAAATTGCAAATTATTTTGCAGAAAAGAGTAGATGTAAAACAGGATCAATTCTACACCACTAGGACATCATATGTAATGGGATCATAAGCTGCTGTCGTCAGAGCATTGCTACAGGGAAGATACAGGAGTTAAAGCAAGCTGATATAATGCATGCACCAGTGAACATTAGCACTTTTCTAATAAGCTTCAAAACCAAGGAGAACTGGAGGAGAAAAAGAGAGGAAAAATAAGAGTAGATTTTCTTTATATCTACTGGATAGATGGATGGACAGACAGAAAGATGAATAATTAATTTAGACAGTAGAACTCTGATTTATTTTTTTTTTAATATTTTAATACTTCTACACATCTGCAGCCTTTCCCACAACCAAGCACCCCAGAGCAGTGCCAATGCTGGCCCTGCTCTGTTCTGATTTACTGCTTGTTTGGTTTGATTATGATTTGTGGGAACATTTTCTAAATCCCACTCAACTTTCTAATCTTCCTAAAGAACACATTAACATTCATCAAACGTAGTACAGGCATCTGTTCATTAGAAAACAGGCGCAGATCAAGAATGCTGCTCGCCGGTCCTGAAAGGGTTATGTATTTATACCTCGTTCCCCACATAAACATTTATCTTCAAAGGCACACTCTGGCTCTTCTGTGCTCAAAAGACAGCAGTGGGACCGAGTTCCTTCTCTGAGACCCACACAGCTTACCCAATATAAACACATCTGGAAAACCGGTGTCTGTCCAAACCACTTTTTCCCCTCTGCCCCCCTTGCTGTGTGGTGCTGTAACGTCTCCCTGGGCTTTCCTTCCTACAGCAGTGTGTGCAGAGGCTACACCAAGGAGCATCCCCTCTGCCTGACAAAACTGAAAGCTCGCCACCCGCTATGCACAATGAGAATATCATTTCCAAATGAACAGTTGTTGCAATCATTGAGCATAAATGCTCACTTATTGCACCTTTTCTCAAAGAGTCTTCTCACAACATATAATCCATTTTCATTAATTTATTTTTGCAATTTCAAGAAATCTACAGGGCTGTTGAGTGAGTTCAACTCTCATTAGTAGAGAAGGGAATGAAAACCTCACAGCAGTGCAGCTTAAATATGCAGATGATAGCTGTTTCTATCCAACAACAGGGTTCCTAAAATTACTACAATTTCTGTGTCAGTTTAAATAACTAGCTACAAAATAAGCTCTCAGCCTTCAGAGACTAAGGCATAAAGAGAAAATACAAGCCTGGTACACTGCATCAGCTGGCAGACAGCTCTCAAAAGGGACACATTACCTCTCTGTGCCAAACAGGATTAGTTGTGTTACTGATGATAGTTGACCTTCTTTCTTGGCCATGATGAGCAAATGTAGGAAACGTACTTTTCTTGCCTGGCTGAATGGACATCTTTAAATAAGGATCAGGGTTGAAGAACATGCCTTTTTTAAGTCCAACTGCTCTAATATCTATCAAGCAAAACAAGAAGGAAGGAAAAAGGAATTGAGTAAATTAAAGCTAGTTCACAAAGTAACACATTCCTAAAATATTACCCAGGAAATCAATTCACTATAAACTACTAAATAAAGCAACTTAAAATTACTCATACATTAACTGGATCCAGTGTACAGAAGATGGTTAAAGCAGGAAGTCAAGTATTTTCCCAAGAGAATATAGGGAGGAAAGGTAGCAACATCCTCATTTACATTTCAGCCTCCAGTCATTTGTAGAACAAAAAATATGAACTTGTAACTCACCCACAAATGTTTTTCTCAATATGTAAGGTATTTCCACTTTTAAAAAGAAAAACCAAAAACACACGAAAAACCATCACACAGTACTTGCTCTGTTTCTGGGGAAGGGGAAGTGGCTAAGATTAAAAAACTGTACAGAGGCAATGTAGTGAACTCACACTTTCCCAAAGTTGAGATTTGATAAACATAACTGCGAATACTCATTATCAAGGTTGCTCTGGACTATGAGGCACACTGTGTCCCAACTTAGAAGATAACCTATCTCACCTAAAAGGAGGCAAAGTTTTCTGAAAAAGCTCCCTTCTTCCTAGGGACACCTCAGTACTGCAGCACTTGTGACTTGCACCAATAAATAATAATTTCCTCAGGTGCATATTCTCATGCCTAGAGACTTTAATGATAGTGCAAGCTTCAACAAGAACAAAGAAAAACAAAAGCAAAAGTATTTTTTTATAAAGCAACAACTTTGCATGTGCAAATGAGCAAGCAAAAAACATTATGGGAAATACCTTACAGACCTGTCAGTCAATACACTTTTCAGAATGAATTCAGAGTCACAACCTTCTATTAAACACAATAGGTTTTTCAGAATTCACAAAACAATTATTTTTATAGTACTCTATGTGCTCACTTCGGCAGCACATATACTCCAGAGAAGGGCAATGAAGCTGGTAAAGGGACTGGAGCACAAGTCTTATGAGGAGCGGCTGAGGGAACTGGGGGTGTTTAGCCTGGAGAAGAGGTGGCTGAGGGGAGACCTTATTGCTCTCTACAACTACCTCAAAGGAGGTTGTAGTGAGGTGGGTGTTGGTCTCTTCTCCCAGGTAACTAGTGAAAGGACAAGAGGAAATGGCCTCAAGTTGCGTCAGGGGAGGTTTAGATTGGATATTAGGAAAAATTTCTTCACTGAAAGAGTGGTCAGGCATTGGAACAGGCGGCCCAGAGAGGTAGTGGAGTCACCATCCCTAGAGGTGTTCAAAAAATGTGTAGACATGGCACTTTGGGACATGGTTTAGTAGACATGGTGTTTCTGCGTTGACGGTTGGATGATCTTAAGAGTCTTTTCCAACCTTAAAGATTCTATGATTCTATACAACCTATCAGCTCTATCCCAGACACTGCTGCAAGACAATTTCAAAAAGCAAAGGTTTTTTCCCTGCTCTACTCCTACAATCTCTAAATGTTTTTCATTGTCAGCTCAGACAGTTCAGAAGCAAATTTTTTCTGTCTTTGCTCAAGCTTAATACGCTTTAGTCTCACACAAGACTTCCTGTGGAATAAAGTGCTAATCAAAACAAGTGAAGCTGGTAGACTGTACCCCTACAGCTATTTTGCTGTAGTGACAGCTTAGCTCTGTTCCAAGTAAATATTTTTTTTTCCTTTCTAAACCGCCATTTGCAGCCATTGCTTTTTTACTAATTCAAAGTGATGGAACCAGCTTGCATTTTATTTAGAGGCTATGTTTTCCACTCTTTAATCTGAGGAGCTGTCCCTTGCGCAAAGTGAAAATTTTTCCAAATTTTTTGTGCTGGGATCCATCAAATCCATTTCTTTCATTCCTGGAGATTCATGATTCTGCTTTTTCAACAAACAGAAGTTCTAAAGAAATGACATCTTTCAAGCCACTAGAGTGTGCTCCTACAGAGGCTAAATGAAGAAAAGTGTTCTATCTTTGAAGTTATTTAAAATAGCAAATTTTTTTTGTAACAATAATTTGTAAAATACAGACTAGTGTTGGTTTTTACCTGATAGGGTAAAGCTGACTAACTTCCTAGAGTGCTGGGCTCCAGAAGCACCTTCATCCGTGCCTTCTACTCCCATCTGAAGAGGAGGAAAAAAAAATGAAATATACCACCGAAGTTTTCATCTGCTTTGTACATTCTTGAGGAAGATAATGCAATTGTAAGGTGGCATGCAGGGGAAGGATCTGACCAACTACTGCCTATTACCATGGACAAGCAAAACTACAGCATTTGTTTCTACGAAAATATCTATTATTTATGCCACGCAGTGCTAATACACCAGTCCTTGGAATCTTCTGAACCGAACATGTATAGGCTAATACACATGCAGACACTATTAATTGGAGAAAAGGAGACTGTATTTCCTTATGTGTTTCCCTTTTGTAAAATAAAATCAACAGTATGGACTGGTAATACATACCAAAGCACCCATCTGGCCAGTGACAGCATTTGTAACTTTTGTCACTTTCCACAAATAGATAATTTACTGTGCAACAAAAAAAGCAAAGAGATCAAAGAGAGACTAACAAAAGCCTTCAGATCTATGAACAAAAGCTCCTTTTAAACAGAAAAGCGCATCAGATATCTAAACATCAATGTGGTCTAAAAGCTTATGCTTCGCAGATTTTCAGGTTTGGTTTCTACTGAAACCCCTCATTAGGTAAAGCACCACTACAAAATAAAAAGTTTCTCATGTATTAATGTCTTATTAATGTCTAGCTCTTTCAGCTAGCAGAAGAATTTGTCTTTCAAGACAGAGATGTGCATCCAGCTGAATAATCTATCATGAAGACATCAATGGAGCTATCTTGCAAGTCAAACATTTCTCCAGGTAGGCACTGCACTCACTCCCAGGCAAAAGAGATGACACAGCCTAATGAAAAAGCTTCAGCCAAACACGGCACTGGGGATTAGGACTAGTGATAGAACAGAAAGTCATCTGATGTATTGAACAATTAAAAAAAATAAGCTGAATAAAAATTCACACACCTACGTGTGAAGTATGTAAAGCAGTTTTGAGCGGCTGAACAGTTGTTTGAAGTCTGAACTAGAAGTTACCAGATTGATAAATGATTTCTGGAGCCGTGGTAGCCACAAGGAACCCGCTTTGCATTAACTGAAAACGTAATCATTCCTTTTTATATTGCTATAAGCTGTTTAATATCATTAGCTTTCAAATACTTCCCACAATGATCAACAAGCACACTGGAATTTCACAGGAACTAGCAAACACAGAATTTCTCCCATCGCACCACTCTAACACTTTGTACGTAACAAGCAGTCAAAGTGATAAACAGCAATGACGTTAACGCCTGACATCCCCCATGGGCCCCAGAGGTCTGGTGAGGGAACGCACCGTGCCAGCCAGTGCCACCATTCACCAACAAGCCCATTCCCTTCCCTCACTGCTGGCTTCACGATGCACCTCTCTTCCCAGGGCAAGACATTTCTCACCAGAGTGCTCAAAACTCTATCACTTTCCCACCAGGCATGACATCATTACGCCAGTGACTTCATATGGACATGTAAGCGGTGACAGCTGGTAGTAAAATTATGAGGGCATTAAAAGCAACAGATTAATTCCAGACAGATCAGAGTTCCCTCATCTACAGACACATTCCCTGGAAGCAGCAAGAGATGCATCTCCATGGGATGGTGATGCTGCCCAGGCAGGGCCAGAGGAACGCTATATATTTCAGTGTACTCTTTTGGGCTTATTTTAACATATGTTGTTTTCTTGTTAAAAACAATATTCATCAACAAAAAGGCCTTCCTCATGCTATACCTATTTTTCTGCTACATCACTGACTCTGAGTATTGTTTACATTGCTAATCATGACTTCATTTTATAGAAAATGGGATTTGCCCACAATTCAGCTACAATAAAGTGAATCGTAACAGTGTTCCCTAACACCTCCGTGGTTTGGCTATATATCCTTTTCCTGTTCCATTATGACCTCAACAGCAATTTCAACTTTGCTGTGCCAAGTACAAAATTTCATCCCAGCATATGTGCTTAGATTTTTGTACTACAAAGGCGCTCTCATCTGGTGTAACGCAGTATTTCTCGATGCTAGATCAGCCCTTGCATTTCCACTGGTTCAAATGAACACAACAGAAAACTTATCCAAAAATAAGATGGACTGAAATGCCGGGTTGTGATATGCCATCAATATGAGGAAAACCAGAAACATGTCTCCCATCAAACCATGTAATGCAAAAACTGTAAGTAAGCAAGTAACTTATTGCAGCTTAAAAAAAAAGAAAAAAAAAAGAAAAAAAAAAAAAAGANAACTAAAAAAAAAAAAAAAAAAAAAAAAAAAAAAAAAAAAGAAAAAAAAAAGAAAGAAAAGAGTGGGCACGTCATGGGTCTCTTACCACTTCTATGAACAGCATTTCTGTAGCAATAGACACAACCAGTGCCAAGTGAACAAAGTAATCTCTACTACACAGTGCTTAACTTCAACACCGAAACCATGAAAACGGTGTGACGTGTTAACAATAGGTACACTTACGTATAACTAACCCAATATGATATTGTTAGGAAGTCTCATCTGAGCTGTCATATGACATTCTCGTCAGAGAAACTAACAGCTCACTACTACTGGAAGTCTGTAGTGCTAGAGCAAACAAAAATGTTTACAGAAAATTACACCTCCTAGTAGGAATGTAAATTCTGTAGAATACCCAGGACCCTGTGCTGCCTTTCAAAGCAAAAAATTTAAATAGCAACAATTGGCTAACCCCTCAAGATTGACCAAGGACTCTGA
The DNA here is from genome assembly GCA_013400195.1 of Aramus guarauna. Classification (NCBI taxonomy): domain Eukaryota; kingdom Metazoa; phylum Chordata; class Aves; order Gruiformes; family Aramidae; genus Aramus; species Aramus guarauna. Next base: position 1,343,990 of record VXBL01004890.1, on the reverse strand, counting down.
AAAGACAGATCTTCAGAGAGCTCCCAAATAAATACATGCATACTCAATGACAGAAGTTCAGATGTCCTTTTGTGCAATGAATCTCAAAAATATTGGTGGCTAGTATGACAAGGTCAAGAAAACACACAAGTTCAAATGGTTTCTCCATCCAATATAACCATTCTGCTTCTCAGTAACAATACACTACAGCACACAGCCCATTTTAAGGGTTACTTTGAGATAAAATTTTTTCTTTGTTCAAAGTCAGGCTACCTTGCAGTCTGTAGTTTATAAATTGATATTTAAGACAGAGGCTGTCAAGCTTATTAACCGTGATACATTTTCTTCTGTAAAATATCAAGAGTTCATATGCCTGCTGCGAAACGATATTCATAGTCAGATCTGACAAAGATCTGACAATTAAATGATGCTATCACCTAGGTCTGTACTTTTAAGAAAAAAACATTTGGTATAATGAGATATGAAGTCTATTATAGCACATACAATATCACATACCCATAACATGCAGTTGTATATAATATACAACACTGACAAAGTGCAGGATGAGAATAAAAGCCATTCAGTCTGAATAACTTGTGCTCTACAGTATCTCCAACACTGCAGTTGTCAAGACAACATCCTGACAGATGTGATCTTAAATATTTGTCAGCTAATATCAATGAATGAAGTGCACTGTGAAACTTCATGTCAACTGAATAGCTACTAGCCTATTAGATAAAGTACTTCCATCAAAAGCACCTGGATACAAATTTGGAAGGCTCTTCTTCCAATATGTATTTAAACAACTAAAAAAACTCCTCTAAAACTTTAAGAACAAGTCTCATAACGAAAGCATAGTAAGGCAGCAATAATTCTCAATAGTCAGATAATTATCTAAATTTCAATGGTATACAAAAGCTTAAAAAAAATCAGTAATTTTTGCAAGAGCAGAGTTTTATCAAGTCTCATTTTTATAGTAATCATTTCTAGCTAAGCAATAATTTTGTTTTTAATATTAACAAATAATACAAGAAATTGAGACCTTTAATAAGGATTCTGTTTGAGTCAGATAACCAGTGTGAAAAATTTCTGCTGTGGTGTTAAATTACAGCAAACTGTAAGCCACAAAATTGAAAGCAAGCAAAATCAAATTCTTAGCATAAAAGATTTCAGCTATGCTCAGTGATTTTAATGTTGTTTTACCATGAAAAATACAAAACCAAGAAAAGCATTTCCAAATTCTAATGGGTTTTGTCAAGCAGTATAGTTTTTTGCAAAAGTTGTAGTTGATGGTAAAAAATAGACTTCTATCAATAGGTTTGTCTGACAGTTAATACTATACTCTGATAAAAATACAATGATCAAATAGGCTAAACTTACCATCACAGCAGGGTTTTTCACAGTGATACACGGAGTAGTAGCTCGGAGGGCTCCACTAACACCATGGTAGTATTTAAAGCAGATCTTTATTTCAGCTAGAAAGCAAAACAAAAATAAAATTGCATTAAACCCTTTATGACTGACCCTAGGCAAAAGAGAGACAAGAAAGGAACATGTGCATACAGGGAGTCATAGTTCACTTCTGTTCACAGATTCCAAGTTTGGGCAGTTCCCGGATACATCTTCATTGTAAAAGCACACAATAACCTTAACTGAAATACATTTTCTCTCAACCTCTAGAAAATTGGAAACCTGTCTCAAAACCTGAAGAGAGTTTTTAGTTAGAGAGCTGGTAAATGCTGCCTATTATTATTATTTTTGATTTTAACTGTATTTCTACTGAGTCAGTAAAAACCCAACAGCTCATTTTTTTCCAGCTCTTACAGCAAAACGGCCATGGTCACTATTGGGTAAGAAATGTCTAAGTATTTACAAACCACAATTCACCCAAAGCCATTTCTGTATGTTTTGTATGGGTCCAGAAGGAAGGAAATGAGATCAGTATTGATCTCTGAAGACAAGTTTATTTCAACATAACAGGGTTAATGTGAATTATTTATTTTTCAGCAGATTTCTAAGTTGCAAATCAAGAAGTAATTACACATGTTTTATTCTTAAATTATTTATTCATAAGAAAAGGGGACCTCTCTCTACAGCTTTACACACAGAGGTGGTACCAAAGGTATTATATCTTGTTAATCTATGAAATAGTTAAAGCTACTGCTCTTTTTGCTTCTCAAATGGCAAGTAACATATTTTGATGAATACATTAACATGTATTGTGCTGACATGATGATTTAAACAGTGGCATCCTTTTTAGGCAGTCTGAACAGTTTGCGTTTTTTTTTCATATGGAAGCAATAATTCTCAGATGAACTACTTATCCCTATAGTAATTGCGACAGAAGGGAGAACAGCACAGGTGAACACGTGCTAAGTGCCCCAAGTCCTTGAGTAGCAGCAGGGCTAGGTGACGCGCCTTGCACTCCTTGCATTCTGCTTATATATCCAAGAAACGCATTACAGCACCTCATCACAGGTTACGCAGCAAGCTGATCTTGAGGTGCAGGACACATGGCCTACATGCCTTTCATTCTGAAGTCAGTAATATCAAAATTAACTTTATTTGGCTGTGCCTAGCTCGTTAAATCATCCTATGTGGATCTTCAACTGCATTTATCCATTCCCCTAATTCTCATATCATCCACAGATGAAATCAGCAGGGACCCTGAATTTCAAACCACTGAAGAAAATGTTTAAAAGTACTGCATCTTTTATCTCCTGCAGAGCCTCACTAATAATGTATCACTTCTTGCACTAAGAAGATACCACTTTTTGTGTAACCTGTCAAACCTTTTACTATTGTTTAGTATGCCAATCCAAAAATACCCCTGATCCTGGTAAAATAAGAGAATAAATAGCCACAGCTTGAGGATGAGACAAAACTGTAAAATACAAGCTCTTAAAGCTGAGATTCTGCATTAGCCCTACAGGTGTTCTGGCATTCTAGTAGGAGTGGAGATGCAAGTATAGCTCACCATGGTGGAAAGCTATTAATATGCTGTTGAGTGCACTCTTGACACCTCATTCTATATGAGTAGGATTCAACATTCAATGATCTGTCTTCAGAAGTACTTCAACAGGAAATTAAGAATAGAGCACCTGGTTATCTCCCTTTTGTGTGTTGGGTTCTTCTGTTACGTAATGGGGGGAAGTAACTTACCTAATTCTGCAGCTTATATTTCTCCTACTATTTCAATATAATCAGCTATGAAAAAGGGGTTACAGAGGCATTTACTACAAAGATGATTCTTGTCAGAATCTGGAAGAAGTTGCATGACATATACCCGAAGGAAGCTTGAAGCACTTTATACACAGAAAAGGTGAATGTTGGACCATGTTTCTAGTCCCACTGAATAAAGTTTTGTTTGCTAAACTGCATTTACTGCAGACAAAAGGAGTATTATGTTTAACCGAAGCCTGACCTCCACTGTTGTTCCCTTACATTCTTCCAACCCAGCAGAATAGCTATAATTATGGCTGCCCTTGATCCTGTGGGATTTTCCCTATCTGGAACAGTCTCTCTGTTTTCCTTCTCCATCGGGATAACTCTTCTGTGTGAGGCTGATGAGAGTTTACTTCTGGGTACAGAAATGGCCACAGGCAGGCAGGCAGAAATTATAGCAGCCAGTTCAGACAGACCAGAGGATGTGCATGAAAGTCTTGGCAGTTCAATTCCTCTGACTTGGTTTAACTATATGTCAGTAGTTCTAAAACACAAAACTGCAATGCTTTGTATAAGGTTTTGAGACATACAGCATGATTCCTTGAGGGGTGAAGTATTTCATTACTGTGAGATAAAATACCCACTTATCCCTGCTCAGAAGGATCAGAAATCCATCCTGCAAGCCTGCTCAGCCAAAAAGGATTATTAATTTATTTTTAAATTTGCTGCAGTTACAGGTCAACATTTATTTACTATCTTCCTCCCAGAACAAAGAGGAGGCACCTCACAACTACCCTTCAAAGCAAAGTGTCTGGCTGACAGCACCTCCAGGGACTTAAGAGGTGGAGAAGCTGCTGGTCCCACTTGCTCCTCCTTACAGCTGACTTCACACACACAGAGTCAAAACATGCTCTATTTACCACAAACTTTACAGCAAAATTCAAGATACAAAAAAGATTTCTAATCACCTACAAAGGTTTATCAGATGTAAAAATTATGGGTCAGCACATGCAGGTTCTTCCTAAACTGAGAAATTCTGTTGACCTACCAACCACCCTTATATCCAAATGGACACACAAGAATTTCTAGCTCACATAAAATTGGACTTGCAGTACTTGCAAAAGTTGGCAGGATTTATACCAAGTGCTGGATTCTGCACATTGTAAAATGCATATAAGTAACCAGGACTCAAGTCTTGAGCATCTCTTAATTGCATTGTGGACATATTATGACTACATGAGGGCATGGCAAGACAACGAACTATTTCACCCCGACTTCTACTTTCCAGCTACATTGCTCAGCTTTATTGCAACCCAAACTTTATTTTTCAGAGAGTTTCTGGAGCTGCTGTTTACTCAGTCTGTTGTCACTGACTACCTTGTCTCAATTCATCACTTCTGAAAAGAACCTAGAAATGGGAAGGCTATCAGCTGCTGCTTCTATCCACAGACAGTTCATAACGTGACAGTAGACAAAAGTTTGTTATATATTCTCACTACACTGACATGTACATTCCTCTAAAGGCTGAAATGCAATGCTACGACCTTTGGATCCTCAGAATTCTTTCTCTCAATGACTCCTACTAGCAGACAGTACTTTTCAATACCTATATGTGGCTGATAATAGAAGAAAACAATGTTTGATTCAAGAAATAGATATGATGATCACAAACTAAAAAATCTTCAGGACTACTTCTAGAAATAATTAGAAAAAGCAGAGCACTTAAAAACATGACAGAGACTTTTTCTCCCACATCCCAACAGAAGCAGCAGTGATTTTCTTTGGGCTGTATACAGCACTACACACAGGAATGGCAGATCTGCTGTTAGTGTGTGGCAATGGGATTAACACAAGAGAAGCTGTGCTTGAAATTCAGCATGAAATTGTAAAAGGGGCTCATCACATCCATGCAGACATTGCCAAAGTGAATACAGGTTTGCAAGACTGGATCTTGGATATAGCAAGAACGCAATCTCTTCATAGGGCCAGAGACAGCTAGTTTTTTGTTTTGGGTTTTTTGGGGGTTTTTGTTTGTTTGTTTTTTGCGGGTTTTTTTTGTGTGTGTGTCTAATAATGCTAGAAACTACAGTTAATACTTAACAGTAAAAGAAATCTCAAGAGGGACCCTGTCAGTTGAAAACAGTGGAGGATCTAGCTTCTTGACATTTCTTGTACTGTGTTACCAGAAAAAGTGTTGATTAGAATGTATTTTTCTTGATGACTGATGGATTCCTGAGCTCCAGATATACCCAAAATAGGTATCATCCATGGCTGTTCGTGATAGAACACATCTCAGCCTACTACCTATAAAGAAGGCTCCATAGATACACAGACCTCTTCAGAAACAGTAAGTTCAATTACCTGCAAGCAAGCCTTTCAAGAGTTGAGTTCAATGCCATATTAATATTCAGGCTTCCTCTGAGCTTTTCCATACTACAAACTGCACAATAGCATGTGTCACCTACAGAGTTTTCCCAGTTTCTTTCATTCCTCCTGCCACCTTGCTTTCATGTGTTTCCTTTAGGGGAAACTTGCACTTCTCTTTTTTTTCTTCCCTACTACTTCTTCCCTCAACAAGCTTGCTTCCCTCAATTAGCTTGCTTTGTATGCTATCTGTAATGAAAAAGTTAATAGCAGTAAATCCAGCAAGGGAAAGATATCTGTACCTGACCACAGGACTATTTGCTCTCTCATTAGAGAAAAATACAACATTTCAGAACAAAAAGTATTTTCATTCATGGAGGGAAAAATTATTGTACCTAGCTCTTGATAGTGTGTTCTTGACACACCCCATTATCACTGACATTCCTCCAGACATACAGATCGCAAGAAATTCCTTCTTCATTTAAAAATAAGACAAAAATGAAATTGGGGTATCTGTGATTCTTTAAAAGTTATCACACAGCCATATAAAAAGTGATATATATGTTAATTAATCTGAACACTCTGTAACCATAATCCCCTTCCTTAAATGACAATAGCTGTTATTTTATAACCATAGTTTTATAGCTCAGGTCCATTACATAAAAATGTTGGAATTCACAAAGGTATCTGGGACTCAAACACTGACATTTGAATTTCAAAAGAACTCCTGCATGAAATTATAGAGTTGTACTTCCCTCTATGGACCATACACTCTTGCCTCTTCACTAATAAAGAGATCAGCTTACACCAAATAATAGATTGCTTTTAAAACAACACTAACTGCCTGAAGTTCCCCATTTTATCTCCCTTTTTACTGCCTTTAATACTTTAACTTTGCCCGTCAAAAATTGCTTTAGGATAGAAAGATACTAGTAATACATAAACTTGGAATACATAAACACACAAACATAATTCTAGAAGAATGCATTCTTTGTAGGAGACTGATAATTCAGGAAAACAAGTGTGTTGTTCGCTGGAAGAACAGTTTGCTCCAGATATGCTCTAGTCAAATGAAATGCCTGTATTAGAGGTGGAATCACCCCACACTCCATTGAGAAGGGATGTGCAGGGACCCCTCCAAAGGACAAGTCAAACCCTAGCTGGGTTGTACCAGTCTGTGGAGGTAACCAGCGGTCCCAGTTAACTGTATGGAAACTGCACAGCAGCCAATACTTCCTGGACACCACAGCTAGGTGCCAGAAGTTACCTGGGCTGAAGCCACGGCTCTCTGCAGGTATAAACATATGGCCTCCAACATTTAATGAGGAAAAAGCTGACATCACAAATTGATCTGGAAAAGATGAGATCACGTTCCACAAAATTTAAGAAAAATTTGTCACTAGAACAAATGAAGTCCTGAACATTCAGGCTTTACAAAGCTATGAAGGGAGATGCAATCCAGGGAAAAGGCACTGGGTTAAACCCTAATTTTTCCCAGCTCAACCCAAACACCTTCTAGACAACTGCAGGAATTTAGAAGTGTTCTGCGCACCCTGCCAGTTAAATTTCTTTTCTTCAGCATGACAGTTCAGTGAAGACAACATTTTTGCTTGGACATTTAGCGTTCTATTCTCTGCATCACTTTAAGCATGTACCTTTTCCATCACTTCCTACCAGGAACAGTACCGCGTAGCAAACAGCAGCAGAATGAGAGTGCCAAAGCTGGCTGCCTCCGGGTGCTCGCCATCTCTCTCAGCAGCTACATCACAGAATTTATTTTACAGACGGAATGATTAAAAAAAAATCTTGCAAGTGACTTAAGCAGACTTACAGAAAGCTTTTTAGATAAACTAGGATCAATAACACAAAATGCTTATGTCCCAGTGGTGTGTCTTCATCTAACCTCCTTCCAAGGAAACTACTTGGACAAACAGTTGTTTAGGTAAGAGAGCCTACCCATCCCTGCCAGCCCTGCTCACTTTGCTGTCACTCTGAGGCATTCTTATTTACAGCTACAAGCATTGCCTATTATATTCCAGTTTGGCAAAGCCTTTAATTATAATCTAACCTTTAAAACAAAACACTGGGGGTATTATGTGCTTATGGAAGTCAACAAGGCTTGCCACAAATGTAAAAAATACAAGACCTGATCCTGTTTCAGTTGTTTGTGATACTCAAAAATAGCTGTTAAGAGACAACAGATATAAATAGCAGAAGAATAATAGAAGTATTTCTAACTCAGTGAATGTGTTTATAAATAGGGTAGGGACAATATCCATGAGTTCCCTGGCAGACCTCTGAAAGGGCGCTGGTTGCAGGGCGCTACACAGACAAGCGTTCCAGACTCAGAACAATTCCATGTGAGTAAACCATGACCTTTGTAGAATTTAATTTAAATGGTCAAAAAATATAAAGACTGGATACAAGCAATGAATTATGTTGCTAGAATATTCATTAAGATTGACCATTTTGATCAAAACCACTAAAAGTACTAAACTGAGTTCATATTTCTATGAATATTGCTAGAGCAACCCTTAAAAGCTAAAAATACATCAAGTTAATTACTAAACTGATTTTTTTTTCCCCTTCAAAAAAAATTAGCATTTTTAAAAAAAAAAAAAAAAAGGGAGCTGGGACTCTGCTCTGCTAGCTACAAAGTATGGCAGTTTCAGTCCCAATACACTATTTTTTGCAAAAGTTATAATTTCATGGAAATAAGGACTGAATAGAGACAACTCCACACAAAACCTTATTTGTAACATGATAGTAGTGTAATGCAAACACATACATTACCACGTTTTCTGAATGTATCTCATAGTCTACTCATGCCACAAACCTGAGATTTTAAGTACAAAACAGACAGCATCTGTGCAGTCACTGCATCTGACTATCGCAGTGTGGCACCAGAAGTAATTTAACCACAAACATCCCAAGGGTGATTTGGAAATGATTGATGTGACAAGACTGGCAGTCTCTGGATGAATCCCAACAGCTGCCACTATGGATTATGGTTCAAGACACAAACCCACAGCATCAGTAAAGAAAATATATGCAAATCAATGTATTTCTATTCTATTCACAATAGTGACTATGACAGCCAATGTTATAAATAACAACAAAGACATTACACTACAGGTAAAGTAGGTGATGGTGTTTCTTGTGGATACTATAATTAATGCTCATGGGAGTAAGGCTATAACTTGTAAATACATGTCCAGTCCACTCTCAAAGGAGGCTCTTGGTCTATGCCTGTACTAATAAACCAGGCAAGACCATGGCAGGGACTCACGTACGAGCACACAACCATCCATACTGCAGAACGGTGACCGTGCATCCCTGACACGGGGAGGAGGGTTGGCTGCAAATAGCTCCTGGCCTGCTTTACCTACTAGAACATATATAGCTTTTAACTTCTGGGGACTTTGCATACGGAAGTGCATAAGCACCTGTTACCTGTTGCACATCAGTGACTGTACTATACTAATCTCTCTCCTGTGGCACCTCAGATATGACCTGTCCTTCCCCATATTGCAGAGAACTGACTTAGAAGCCACACTTTATAAATGAGCAGCAGCTTTTATCAACTAGTCTTCATAAAACTCAAGTTTCCTTTCCCATGCTTTTTCTATCACCAGCCTTTCCATGGATCAGATCACTCCATCTTTCTGCTAGCTCTGTTCTCCATAAGGAATACCACTACCTCTGTTCCACCATGATGCCCCAGAGGGAGGCCCTGCCATCCCAAGCTAGCAGTCCTACAAACCAGAGAAACACTCCACCATCTAAAAGTCACTCCTGGGGCAACTGCACCAGAGACTAAAGGTCCTGATGTACTTAAGGACCTGAACAGTCTGATGTCATGCTAAATATCAGATGACCATAACAAACATGAAAGCATTAAGTTGTGTTGCGCCTTCACACTGTTGCCACCTGTTCAAAATACTCCTTGAACTTGTTCTTTACTTTTACAGGAGAAAGATGAAAGCCATTTGTAGCACTGCGGCCACATTTAGAAATCCTTCTGCAGTTTACACAGCAAACGACTTGATGGAGCCGTCTAGTGAGTCACTGTTTTCCTTCCCCCACATTTTAGCAAGCCTCAGAGCAGGATGTTTTAAAGCCACCTCTACTACGCTGAGTAAGGAAACACCATCTCGGGCATGCTGATGCTCAAATTCACCTTATGGAGTCTCTAAAATGACAGAGTTGCCTTTCATGCTTATATGGCACTTTCGCTCTTTCCCCAGGGAAAATAAAGAGGAGCACCTGTCTCCATACTGGTTGGCTCTGCAGTTCAGAGCCACTTACTTTGTCTTGAGGTGACAGCTTAAGGACAGCAGCTGTTTGTGATGGTGAGCTGGACTTTGTAATTTGCAAGCATTTTCTTTCTGCTTTGCATACTCTTCCCGCCCCCCTCTTTCCTCAGCCATTCCCCTCAGAGGCTGCTTGTATTTCTGGAATACATTAAGTTAATTTCTCGTTATTTCACTGTTGATTCCTTTGATTCTCCCTTCTCAGAGTAAAGTCTACAGAATTTTGTGTGTTGATTTTTGTCTAAAACAAAGGAGAGTTTTCTTTGATCATCCTTGTTTGGCTAATTTTGGATGCTTTTGGGGGAACTAATGTCTGATTTTAGTACGAAGATGAGGAGACTCTCCCTCCCCTTCTTTCTGCAGGTCTCGATCTGAATTGAGTAGATGGCAAACGTATGCCTTTACATGTTACTTGCTTGGGAAATAGGAGATGCTGAATCCATAGGGAGTGATTTTAAGAGGAATAAATAGAATAATTGGAAAACTGAGTTACAAGACTGTGGATATACAGTAATGTGAAATTCAGAAAAATGCTTATCCAAGGCCTACCTTTAAACATAAGCATAAATTCCACAGACCTCAGTGAAGCTATTAATAAGTTTACAAGTATGGTCATGGAAAAACAGCTTCCCAAATTAAGGTATATGATGCTTTTCTTAAAAGATACGAATCTGAGGATCACAGAAGGAATCTGAGGCTCTATCCAGCTGACTCCCACTGATTAACATTAATGCAATTAAAATGCAAATACTCCTTCTGCATGAGATTCATTTGCATATGGCTTGTTGGTGATGCTCTCATCCTCTGCACTTCACCCTATAGAGATGTTACATTACTGGTGAAAATATATGTAACATCCCTAAGCTGTGACACTGCTAAGGAAACACACAACCAAAAATCTTTGGGATAATGTGCATGCTGACTGATCTCATCATTCAACATTAGTAACTTCTGTTCCTTTTCTTGCCAAAAAGACAGACAACTTCAGGCCAGTTTTGACTGTAAATCCTAAAGGATTGTTCTTGTTATTCAGCGCAACTCTGCTAACAAACATCATCAGTCCTCATTGCCAGAGCTGGTTCAAGGCTTCTCAGGCTTGCAGCAAACGTGCCCCTCCTTTCATTGTGTATAGGTAGAGCAGGGAGCCTGCCAATCCCATAGGTATAGCAGTATATAGGTGGTGGCAATTAAGCACTGCCTGTGCTCCAAAGGTGAAACAGCTCTGTGCCAGAAAACCCTGTAGTGACGTAAGCCCATCTATAACTCCGTTATATATCTAGCTTACCATCAGCCTGCTGGAGCTTCTACATGTCAAAGCATGAGCAATAGCTGGAGGACTCGGTCAACAGCAATGTCATGAAGTTCAAGAGACTTGCAAGTGTCTGCACCAGGGGCAGAACGACCCTGTGCATCACTACAGCCTCTGAACAGACTAGCAAAGCTGCAGCCCTCCTGAAAAGGATCTGGGCTCAGGCTGGACACCAGGTTGAATACGAGCCAGCACATGCTCTCATTGCAAATACAACAAACCACCTCACAGGTTACAGTAGAAGGCGTGTGGCCAGTAGATAGATGGAAGTTACTGTCTCCCTCTACTTGGTACTGGTGGGAACACACCTGGAATACCGTGCCTAGTTTTGTGTCCCTAGGTTCAGGAGCATGGAGAAAATGGAGAGGCGACAGCAGAAGGCTACAAAGATTGTTAGAATGGAGAAAATGTGACCTGTGAGAAGAGGCTGAAGGACCTGGCCTTGTTTAGTCTGGCAAAGAGGAGGTTAAGGCAAGACAAATATTATAAACACAACTCTTTCCAGTTCTATCAGAAGATTTTAAAAGGGGCAACAGCCCCAAATTTAAACTTTGGCCATTCAGATTGGATGCCAGAGAAATCTCTTTAGCTGCAGCAATACTGCAGCACTGAAAAAAGATTACCTACAGCATCTGTGAAATCCCTGTCCTTTGAGGTTTTTAAGACTGTGCTTTACAAACCACAGCTGAACAGGTCGAGTGTTGGTCCCACAGAACAGAAGGTTGGATGTAACCAGCATTTCTATGCTGTGATTAATCTCCAGCTGAGTTTAGATTAACCCATTTACACATTTTGTCCATGCTGGTCCCTCAGACATTGCTGCCTCTTATTAGAGCTACTGCTTCAAAAATACAGGGACATTGCTGCTGAATCTGGGATTGTTCTCCACTTGCTCCGTTCATTCCTACAGAAGCACTGCTGAGTTACTAATGGTCTGCTGCAGGTCCTTACTGTGAGAAGTAAATATGACACCTCCTAATACCATGACCTATATCTCATATATTCTGCCCCTTAGCAAAGACATTTCTAAACATGAGGAATCTACAACTGTTGAGTTCTTCCAAAAACTTGGAAAATAATGGCAGATTAAAGCATCAGAGACATTTATTTTCAATAATCAGGCACACATTTATGGGGGATGTTAGCCTCTCCATTTGCCTCTTTCTCTTGCTGTGGCAAGCATCACGCACAGTGCTACACTGAGAGTACAAATTATATCAGCACCACGGCAGGAGAAAAAGGCTAACAGGGGAGCTAAGTTCAACTCTGTGGCTGGCACAGCTGGGTAGTGTCACTGTCTGCAGAGCATGGTAAGAGCCCTGATAGCACAGCTCTTCCCACACCCAGCCTGGGGCTGCACGGCACGGGCAACTCCACTGTCGTTGTACCTGAACTGCACAATCACTCACTGCATTTGCCTGAGCTGTGGTTTAGTGGTCCGAGGAAGAAAGGAAAAAAAAAAAGAAAAAAAGAAAAAAAAAGAAAAAAAAGAAGAAAAAAAAAGAGCAGCTGCCTGTAGTTGCATCAAAGTTGCTTTGCCCTCTACAAACAAAAAGAAAAAGCCTTGCTGAGGAAACACGGTCACAGATCTGCAGAGCCTTCCAGTCCAAAAAGCAGAATCAGAAATTCAGTTAAGTGTTTCAACGTAATTTTTGGCCTCTCATTAGAAGCATAAGTGTCACTGGTGACATATTTATCTGCCATACTATGTGCTATAGCAACATATGCTCTTAAACATTCCTTTTTACAGTTCTCAGCTGCTACATAATTGCTTGTATCATGTTCATTGTATGGCAGCAGAACTGTTCATTAGTTAGTTCATTACCTAAACATGACCAAAGAAGGCATATCCTGCACTCTTCATATCAGTTACTTGCAAAGTCAGTTGCAGTTGATTTTAAGTCAAAACTGTTGGTTCTTGAAGCATTAGCCTAGGTTGGTCATATGAACCTAAAATGTTGTTTAAGAGCCTCATGTCCATGCCTTCCTGCACACAACACGTAACAAGCTAAAGACACAAATATCCTTGAAATAAAACTGCCCATATTGGCAACAATCTTGATATAATATATATTCAAGAAAGATGAGGCAACAAACTCTTCTAACATACATTTTAATCTGCCTTAATATACCACTTTCTTTGGCACCAGGAAAGTTTATTATCATGATCTTTATTATTTTCTTGATCTTCATCTCCAGTTCAACCATTTTTTCCTGTAATGAACTCCTGAAATTGAATTTAATTTTATCCTAGTAAAGCTTCTTAAAAAAAAAATATTTAAAAAGTGCTGTGTAATGCGTGGGGTAATTTGGCAAGATTCAATGATGAGTTCTAGAAATAAGAAGTTCTAATAGTTATTTATAGTATAGGGGATACAACCCCTCTTGAAATACATGTATTGCTGTAATATCAGTTAATCAGAAGAAAAATTTCTGCCAAGACCTATAGTTAGCAGGTCTGCAGTGTACAGTGAAGTAATAGAGTGGGAGTATTTTATTTTTTTTTAAACTTATGAAGGAAGATTCATTGCTGTGAGGCTAAACAGGTGGTAGAGCAGCTCACAGCTCTTTTGGGACTGATTGCCGCTTTGATGCTTGGCATATCAGAGTTTCCAGCAAGCTCAGACACAACATCCTAGGATTAGAACATCAATTTCTTTAGGCGATCATATACTTCAGATGGTAAGATAGCACATTTTCACTGAAAAGCAAAAAGACAAATGAAACAAAAAAAAAAAAAAAAAATCACACAGCAGAGTGGCTTAGCTTCCTATAAATCCTGGTCACCTAAGGGAGTGGCACACCTCTCTGCTTTGAAGCTTGGCTACCAGTACTGCTACGGAGTTCAACTGAAGACTTTTTCTTCCAGTAACACAGAGATTCTCAGTATTTCAAAACTGCGTAGTGGATTTCCCAGCACAACACAACTTCAGCTGAGAAATCCTGATACAACTGGAGTCTGGCTCTTCCTAGAGACAAATCCAACCTTCATACTAACAAACATTAGCAAGCACTACTAGCTTATTACCTTTTCCTTTGTGTGCATTTACTATTAATGTTTAGCCAGCTGAAATTTTAAACTTCTTGGGAAGTGACTTCATCTTTCAATGCGTATAGACTAAGACATTGCACAGAGAAATTTCCTCCTCCTTTAAGCTGAAGTGTGCTGTCTAAGAATGTTCCTAGAATATAAGTGTACATCTAAGCTCAACTCCATTTTTATAATATACAGCAAACACACTGGAAAACGCCACCTCTTAGAGCAATGCGATTGATTCCTTTGGTTTATCCAAAGGATTGACAAAAAGGTATCAAATGCCATCCTGTTGACTTGCCTTGACACAAAGGCATGCTTGCTTTTGGATAAGCATTGGATGAATAGGTACTCACATTCCATAAAATAGGGGCCAGGTTCAATTCGCCATACAATTTGCCCTTTTTGCGTGCCAGTCACTCCCCGATTCTTGGAATCCCAGAAATTGGCTGGAGAGTTCTCATCTGAAAGAGGAAAGGAAAACAAAAATTGTCAAGTAGTATTTATAATAGTAGTTTTCTTGGTTTTCTGTTTCAAGAGTCCTAGATTTGTGATTAAAAAAAAAAAATATCAACCTAACTGGCAAAAGATAAATGGCTTCTGTTTTTACAGTTGATAGATCAATTTATGCAGAGTGAGTAGACATACATACAGCCAAAGTAAATATATGGTTTCCTGCAAGAGGTGATCTGCCAAGGTAAAATATTAAAGTCCCAAACTTCCCTAACTCAACAGAGAAGCTATTGGCAGTATATAGCTGATTGCGACTTCATCACAGAGTTACCATACCATTTTATACAGCAGTCCTGCTCCGTGATGTGAAAGTCTTCATTCATTCCCTAGGTAGGAAGTATGGAATTGAAACTAGAGGTATCAAGGCTTACTTCAGAGTTTTTAATATATTCCTATATTTTAGAAACTAAAGAGAGTATTTTTATACATACGCCAAAAAATCTGACAGTTTCCTGAAACATACAGTATTATTCCCTATCAGTGAAGCTGAGTTGGAGGCTCGAAGGACAGACCTGTCACTTAGCAAGCCAGAGATACAAATGAGAGATTTAGCAAAAATAGATTCAAAAGAGGAGAACGGAGAAGCAAACAGTAAGTATCTGCAAATCAGCTTTGCAATACAACTATTTTCCCCTCCCAAACTAAGCTTTTTGTCCTAATGATAACACACACAGGTCTTGGGATTTGTTTTTGATTTACCAGACTGTATTCAGGCACCCAGAGCACTGTATGAATGAAAGAAAACCAGCGTGAGAAGCTGTTTGAAAGGGCACAAAGGTTAGTTATGATGAGCCAGAGGAAGCTGACATAAATCCAACTTAACTTCTTTTGTACAGGACGTTCTTTGGAAGTATGCATCATAACATTTTACAAGTGCATTTAGACAACTCTTTCTTAATTAGACAGTTATACCTGTGACCTCAAATACGGCAGCCTAATTCTTCCCAGTGGTACTTGATATCCCTTAGTCTTTAAATAAATAAATAAATAAATAATTTTTTAAAAATCCTATTTTATTACATACATTTGAGTGCATTTTGCAATCTGAAAAAGACTTCATTAAGAGCTTAGTCTACTGTGGCTTTGTTCATGGACCTCCTATCCATTCAAGCATGTTTTCTTTGTACTTTAGTAGGAACTCTCGCATAAATAAGATTAAAGAATTGTCACATACATTTTAGAAATCCATATGCTATTTAGGAAAGAATAATAAACAATGCAGCTTTATTACTTTTATCTTAAAAATATGAACTTACACTAAACTTTCTCTTTCTCCTTTTCATTCTGACTGCTCATCTCAGCATATGCACAATAACTCTACCGAATCACTGGTGCAGTCTATACATTCACATCCTTCCAGACTGAGATGCAAAGCATTACCAGACACATGCTGGACTTTGTGATTGCTCAAGAGTAAGTTACACACCCTGTCCACAACCTGTAAGAGCTCTGGAGAGTCAAGAGGTAGCCATGGCAAACTACTAACATTTTTATGCCTCCAGGCATGGGTGAATTTGAGAATTTTTAGAAAGCTGTACACCTCAACATCATGATGAGTTTCATAATAGTTTCATAATTATCTCAATGACAATGAGAAGGAACAGGAGGATTGTCTTAATGTCTGTGATCCTGGAGCATATACTCTCAGCCTTAACTTTTTGTGTGGAATCAACATGATAGTACATAAACTGCATACACCATAAAGTCAGGCACGCAGGCAGTAAAAACTTAAAACATGCATAATTATTATTTCCTTACAGCAAAAAACTTTCAGAGTAAACAAAGCTGTATCTCACCCACGTATTTCTTTTTTTTTCCCAAGCTATATAAAGAAGAACTCTGAAAGTACAGCCTGTAAATCATCCCATCGGCCTCAGAAAAAGTCCCTGTATGTGGCTTGCAGTGACGCTCTAACTGAAACAATACACTGTTGATTTATTTACTTTTTTATTTTTCAATGTGTCTTCCTAACCCAAGGCCCCACTGTTATCTTCCAGAGACAGAACTCTGGGAAGCCGGGAGATACAGCTTAATTTCCAGCAAATCTACACTAATGCCTGCTTTGGTCCACCATACAAACTTGGGCATCCAAATCATCGCTACCAAAAGCAAGCAGATTCTTTAAAAATTCCATGGTTATCTGAAACACAGATAGTTTTAAATTATTCAGTATTCTCATTACATCTAGGTAAATAAAGATTTATTGTACAACAAAAAAGACCTCCCCTAACATGCTCCAGTTCTTCTGAATTTAATCAATTGGAGAAGAGTCTGTTTGTAATTCTAAGCAGAAAGACAGATATTTGGTATATTATAACCATCAAAATGAATTTTTTTATTATTACCTTGTTCAACAAGTCAAGGAAGTCTCAAGCAATCAAATATGCCTTTAACAATATGATTTCCAACATTAAGGCACAAGCAACTGTTCTTTGAAATCAGTAACTAAGTAAAGCCAACAGTAATTTTTACCAGGACATTAGTGAGCGTCAGAAAAGGTGCTACATAATCCAAGTCTCAAATTCTAAGCTGAAAGTTACAAGAAAGCAGAATATTTTCTAATACCTTAATTAATAAAATCCAACATTTAATAAAATGCCTGGATTTTCAGCCCTTTCATGAAGGAATAGTCTCCTTTACAGCAATGAAGACTAAATCACTGATACTCTGCTCAAAGGCTCGCTGCCATTGCAACAGAAGGTGGTAGAGACAGAAGGATGAAAAATGCTGACAGGCCACTGCCTGTCAGCAATCAAGTCAAATTATAGAATTTTTTTTGGACACCTTTGATTTTGTTTTGAAACAGCTGATTTTGTTTCTACTTTTATTATGTTATTCACATAGGGGAAAAAAAATAACATTACTAACGTATGTGGAAAAATAACTTCAAACCTCACTTCATGGTTTTTAAACAAAGACACTGAACAGAAAAAAAAAAAATCAAATAACACATAAACATTAAAGTTGCCAAAATGTACTTATCCACACTGCAATAAACACCAGTTAAACCGTGATAGTATCAGTAATATTCAGCTGTGCAAAAAAAAAAGTGTTTGAGAGCACAAAAAGCAGTGTCAGAATTACTACTACCTCATCTCTCCTCTTCCTCAAAACATATATATGTTTGTACATGTGTACATATGCACGCTCTCTCTATATATATATTCCATAGAGAACTTCAATTCTAAGAAGTCCTAGTCCCCTTTTAGCAGATAATTGTTGCTGTTTCTGAAACTGGCGGCTGTTCCAGAATCTGGGCCAAAGAGTAGATATAAATATCCCTTCCCAGAACATAAAATATGCAACAAAACACTGTCTTACTGCATTGGTACCTTGTCCAGTGAGTCTATACTTCTGAAAGAAATAAAACAATACAAAATGCACAGCATCCTTATATCTTCAAAAATTCTTAGACACAAAATAATCAGAAAATAACTTATTTCTCAGGGCTGTAATTGCTGCATAAATCAGCCTATGTGAGATATGTTCTAAATGAAAAGTGGGTAGTAATAAATATATCACTGTGTGGAACTTCACACTGACTAGTGCTCCTTGAAATCACAGTAAAGCAAACGTGTTCTGAGTAATAATGTTTTCTTTATTGAACTGCTAAGCAATCAGTCAAACCTGGTATTAAGAACTGAACTCATTTTTTCCACTTTGATGCTTCACCATCATTACACTACCCTTTGAGGTAAGTTAGATATCAACAGCATCTGTAATACTCACAGCTTGTGCTCTCCATGACAGCATTGTAGTTCTCCATCTGTGCCCACAGCTCTGCCCTATGTGACAGTGAACGGGATACAGCTCCCTCTTGGATGTCTCAATTTGGTACAGCTATCTTATGTGAAAAGCAGTATAGAAGTACTGGACAAATGGATGAACAGTACGATGAAAGAAGGAGGTATTGTTTTTACAGAATTAGTTTTCACAATAAAATTAAGTCCATACAAGAGTAAGAGCCATAAGAAGCTCCAGTATGCCACGCCTTTTCTGTACTGGGAGCCCAGAACTGGACACAGCACTCAGATGTGTCTCACCAGTACTGAGTAGAGGGGAAGGACCACCTCCCTCAATCTGCTGGCTAAGGCTCTTCCTAATGCAGCCCAGGATGACAGTGGGTGGCCAGGGACACTGCTGGCTCTTGTTCGACTTGTCCACCAGAACCCCCAGGTCTTTTTCTGCAAAGCTGCTTTCCAAACGGTCAGCCTCCAGCCTGTCCTGGTGTCAGGGGTTATCCCTCCCCAGGGATAGGACTTTGAACTTTGTGCCATTCCTGCCTACCCATTTCCTCAGCCCGTTGAGGTTCCTCTGAATGGCTGCACAACCACCTGGTTTATCAACTGCTACTCCCAGTTTTGCATGAGGATGTTACAAGAGACAGTGTTGAAAGTCCTGCTAAGCAAGTATCTGACATCAGGGGTCAGGAGGCTTCTTTGGAATTCACATTTTGTTCTTGACGTCTTATCGCTTTCTCTATTTCTGTCTTAGGAAAAAGGGTAAGCTACCTGAAATCCATCACCTTACAGAGTCATCTTGCACAGCTTAAATCAACAAACGAACAAGATACAGTCTTTTATAAGACAGTAAAAAACAAGAACCACTACCAATTAATATCTGAAACAAGCCTTAATAGTCCCAGTGCAGACTGGTCATATGCAAGCCAATGTTCATCTTCTGGTCCCAGTTTCTGTGCGTCAGTAGTGTTAGGTTATGGGATAAAAGGCTTGTTTCCATGAATACAAAGGATTTTTATTCTTCAAATACCAAAAAATTATGGAAGTCATAAACTCCTAGTGTGGAACCACCACAGATTGCTTACTGCATAGGAAAAAAAATTAAAAGGTTCCCTACAGCAACCTAAGAGCTTCAAACTTTTGCATACAAATCTCTTTTCTGTAACACATTTATGAAGATGCTTATATGCAGAGCTCAGAGAGAAGGTGATGCTTAACAGATTCAGAATGTCACTGAATGGTTTTGATTATACATAACTTTATTTCCATCCTTCACTACTATATATGGGTATTCTAAGTCACAGCTCTTGAAAAATCTGTGCAGCTTAGCTCAGAAAAGATCAATCATGTTGGTAAAAACATTGTATCCCTGCATAATTCTGTTGTCCTCATTTGGGATTTACATCCCTGTCTCCGGTTTTTCATCTCTTGCTGGAAGATGTTTTATGCAATAATCTTTTGGAGTGCTTGTATTGTTTACGCTTAATTTAAAATTTTAAATTAAGTTCAGATTGTCAAAATGCTGACTTCCTTAGCATTTTAGGTTAATTATAATAAATTCTCGGGCACTGAAGATGATGCATGCCATGCACCCAATTATTAAGAGGCATGTTTGTACTTAGCCCAGGGAAGCTTATAAAGCATCGATCTAAATGTTATTTCTTGTCAGGTGCTCTGTCTTACAGTATGTACCAGAGAAGCTGGAAGGCTGGTAGATAGCGAGGCTACTGATAGTTTTATCTCAAGCTGAGATTCATGGATCTGCCATCAGTTCCTCTCATAAGCATACTATTGAGAATGGTCATCCTCTATTTTACACTGTCATTTCACTCAGACTTTAAAAATAACAGGTTTGTAGTTATTGTGCATGGGAGGATATTTCTGAAGTTAATTTTGAGCCAACCATCAGGAGATCGCTACAATGGCATTTCCAATGTAAAACAGAAATCAGATTTACGTGCATTTTACTGCATGACTTCCAAAACCTCAGTCCCAGTGCCAGTAAGTGCACTCTGCTTTTTGGTGTGAGCACAGACTTCCAAGCAGTAAAACAGACTGTCACCAAAACGTAAGATTAGTAAGAACATTCCAAAGAGTACTTAACGTGCATTTTGATCAACTGACTGGGAAAGTTTGTAACCCTAAATTTCGTGCAATATCTTCACTTTGGTAACCTCTAATAATTTTAATTCTAGAAATAGTAAAAAGGTAAAATAAAATAATCTGTGGGTAATCATTAAAGAAGTAGCACAATGTTTACTGAACCACCAAACTAAATCAATTTCCCCCTTAGATCAAAAATATGCTTAAAAGCAATTGAAAACTGCATCTGGACACATTTAATGAAGAAAACAAATGTTACCACCTGAGGCCTCACTCCTTTTCTGGAAAGCCAGTAAGTAAATCAACAATTTCAAGGCAAAGCTTCCATTGCAAGCAATTATTATAATAAATCACATTATGTCAACCCATTTAAAATATACTACATATCAGTTACTAGCATACAAACAAATATTAACCCACTATGTACAGCTTATGTTCTGTGATTTTCAGAATTCCCCATCTCAGTCTGCAAACAGTTCACAGGCTTTCTGGTGGAATCAAAACATTGCTCACAGAAGACAGCACTAGTGTAATCAGTACACTGCTGAAATTAAAGATCAACACTTAGTTGCACCTTCTAGCCTTACCTGGCCATTCCAAATGATGCCTGTGGATCCTAAACTGCATTTCTCCATACAAGCACAATTAACAAACTGAAGAATTTAAAAAAAAAAAAAAAAAAAGTTTTACAGGACAAATCTTCAATATAGCATCCCTGTTACCAATCGCAATTGGTATTTTCTACAAAAGTTGCCTTCTGGACCCAGCCTGTGCAGCTCAAGTTTGGAGGCTTTACGTCTGTATTAGCACAGTTGTATAATCTCAGCTCCACGAGGTGCGTCTGTCCTCTCCCTTCCTCTTGTCATTTGAAGGAAAGGGTTTTGAAGGATGTTCTCAAACTCCCAGGCAGTTTCTAGCAGTTACACACAATCGTCTGCCTCTTCTCCTTTAATCAAGGGTTTATCTAGGTTCAAACAGCCCTACACGAGAAGTATTACGTCCTTCAAGCTTGGCTATTTGCGGCCACTCCCCTCCGAAGGGTACAGGATGCCAAAGACCCATCCTCCCTCCACTTCCTTCCTCGCCTTGTCCAAGGAGGATTCCGAGGCATGGCCACGGCCCGCAGCGTGGGGCGGGCTGATGTAAACAGGAGGATCGTTAAATCCTAGAAATGACGACAAGGCAGCCACAGCAACAAGCACAGCGGGATCTCGCTGGAAGTGCTGGCTTTTGTTTACTCGGTATTTCACTCTCCTGCATGACTTCCCTACAAATCCAGTTATTTTAGAGAAGACGAGACTGCTCTGTGACATTTGGCTGGGATGAAGCTGCTTTTAACCCAGAATAACTCTGCACTGGGCACTCCTGAGCAAGGGGATAAGCAGGTGGCAGAGCTGCTGTTACTACCTCTCCTCGTTCAGGTTGGTAAATGCCACCTCAGCGCTGGGACTCGGACAAGGCTCTGTTTTGCCAGATGCTCTGACTGCTCGCCAGCCTCCTGGTAGATGCCGGCAGCTGACCTACAACTCCTTCAACTTACGGCAAGGACCCAAACCCCATGCCAAAGCAGCCTCAGTACTGCAAGAACAAAAAGGGTACTTAAAGGTATCTTTGCAGTCTGGTCCATGGTCTGCAGATCAAGCCCTTCACAGCATACATTTCGTGAAATTGTTTGCTTGTGGAGCGCTAGGCTCAAGCTCCCAAAGCAAATCTTGGTTTTCCTAGTAAAAAAAAGATAACAAAAAAATGGGGGGGGACGGGACGGGACACGACACCTAACCTTTTACAGGAATGTTCGTACTCCGCTCTAAGACTTTCCAAAAAACGCTTCTAGTCAAAGAAATTAAGATAAACTTTTTGCTAGAGAAGCACTGAAAGCCACTATACTACTTTATGTTTGCACGAGCACCTCTAGGAATTGTATTTTCAAGGGACAGGAGGGGAAAGAACACCAGAACTAGACTACTGTAAGAGAAATTTAAAGCACTGCTATGTAATAAATGGCTGGAAACTATTCTCCCTCGAATGCCAACAGAGTAACCCCTCCAAAAAGTTGAGAAGAACAAAATTCTTGGACAATCTTAAAAGCTGCCTAAGCAGCTACTAGATCCTACTACACCCTACCACAGATCTCTCTACTCTTCATAACACTTTGGAGAACCTGGACAGTAATGAAAATGTAAGACACAAATCTTCAGCTGAGAAAAGCAGGGACAGAAAAGTAAGAGGCAGAGGAAGGTACAACAGATGCACTTACAGCCTCACACGGGAGAGAAGCGGCTGTTTGGGCTCTACATGATGGTGATGGTGCATTGCCAGAGGCTGCAGGGTGACACTCTGAACTCCAGCCTAGACACAAGTATCTGCCTTCTGGTGACACAGTCCTCTTATATTAGCAGTGAAGGATCATCATCATCTATATTCAGATATTTAATATCATGACCCAGGGTCAAAAAAAGCAGAGAGGTGTTTGTTCCTCACTGCACAGCAGCAGTTTGTTCCCTTGCACAACCAAAATTAAGGTTCATATAGCTCCACTTACTGCCCCTGCACTGTGGGCAAGAAGAGGAAAGGCTCCACTCGCATTCCTGCAGGTGCCCTCTGCAACCCCCTACATACCACATATTATGTTGCAGACATCTATTGCACTCTATGACTTTACACAGCAAGAGCAATTATTCATTTTTCTACTCGTGACTGACAGGAGGGTCAGGAAAAAGTTGTATTTCTCTAAGACTTCACTTGTACTTTAGCAAAGCAAAGTAGAACCCATGCCATATGCCCCACCCAAACACGAAACAAGGAAGCCTTTTTATTATTGAAGCTTAAATTAATAGAGTGGCAAGATCTTTGCTCTTGTTTATTCTGACACTGGCCATAAGATGGACTATTTCCTTCTTTTTCAAGAATTATACTATTACATTTTATTTCCTTCTATACGTACACTAACACTTCAACGTGGCGATCTGACCAACTCCGTGTGCACTCACACAATATGGTATTTCGAGGCACAGCAGCAGCTCAGGATTAGTTAACTGGAATGCAGGACAAAGATATTGAAAAAAGACAAGTACTTTTTTCAGACATATGACACAGTACAATGGCAGGAATAAAGTGGAATTCTACTTCTCCATATTTGAAGTAAAGACATCATTTAAATTCAAAGCATTCAAAGACAAAAATAAATCCTTTCACCCATATCACTGGCAAAAATTCAAAAGTGTAACAGTAGGAAGGAAATGACCTCAAGCTTAACCTCTTTCCTGAAAATCTTATTAATCTTCCCCCATAAAACGATGTGCATTTCATTCCCATCTACACTTCAGGTTTCACACATGTGCCAGCCCCATGACACAAGCACTCCAAGCAGCGTGGGTCACCGACCAGCTGACCAGGCTCACCTGGAAGCCAGACCCTACACAACACACGTACACAATGCTGGGGTATTTCTGTAATGCACCACAAAAGACCAGATACTGAGGAAGGCATAACACTAGCCAAAAAATAAAAGTATTTTCATTTAAAAATATTAAGCTAGAGAACAACACAGAATAAACTCTGACAGATGGTAAAAGATGCCCTTAGCCATAAAGACCATTAAATACTTGATCATAATGTGGAGAAGTCCCTACATCTTTACAAAATGCTAATACATCACCTACCATTTAGCTCACTGAGGTCCAGCTGGCTGTATCTGAGGGTCAATATAGAATGGGGGATGCTTCTACCTCCTCCTGAAGGCAGCATCACGCAGCTGAGACAAGAGCTGCACCAACTCTCATGTCAACTCTGAATCGTCTCAGCTGCTGAGATGGGAAAGTGACATTTGCAGGAGATAGAGACAGCCTGTTCCTTAGGGGAAAGCCAAAAGGAGGGGCCACCAGGCAGGGAACAGTTTGGAAACTCAGATTTAGGCCACCAATGGCTACTGAAGTTGGACTACAATTGTGATCTAACATATTAGACTACCTCAGTGGGCTATCATCTTACAAAGATTAGAGAACAGAAGGATAGCAAAGATGCAAGCAATAGATTGAGGAAAAGGAGAGACTGACTCACTCTCTCCTGTAGCATCATCCTTGACACTTTCAAAAATCTTTTTTTGTATGTTTGTTTGGTTTTAGCACTTTGCTGTGTCTCACACCTTGTTAAAACTCCAATACAAACCTATCTTCACAACCGTAATTCCTTCTCAATACACTCCTCCCTGTGATATCCAATTCCCACCATATCCCCAAACACATCCTAACATTCCCACAACCTTGTAGCCTAAAGGTGATTATCTCCTGCTTTTAATAGTTGCACATCTGAGAAAAACAAAAAATCTCTGGGTCTACAAGTATCCTAAAGGTCTGTTATTCTAGGACAGGACTGTCTGGCAAATCTAGAAACACAAGCCAGTTTTCATAATTAACTGTAAAAGGTCATTATAGGGGTAAATACTGTCAGAGATAAAGTAAAAAAAAAAAATAATCTAAGCTTTTCTGTGTCATATTTCATCTGCCAGTCTAAGTTTACTGTGGAATGTTTTTCATCATTTTCCTTCTCAACCGCAACCTTATATGGTGTCAGATAAGCACTTGTCTGCTGGCAGTGCATGAGCCGCTGAGCTTGCTTGAGCCGCACGCAGAAGAGGATTGCAGCCTCCGAAGAATAAAGGGTATGCACTTTTATCTGCAACCGTGGTCCCATCACAAGTCTTTGCCAGAAAAACCAGAAAATATAACAAAGTATTCCTGCTGTGGGAGACATGATATCAGCAAAGCTGTGCTTTTGTCAACATAGCCTATCCTGCCCCCGGATAAATTCTGTTGGTAAATAAACATTACCAACAAAAGCACAATTTTGCTAGCACAGCTGCACTTACAGAGAGGGCTTTCTCTGGTGCGGCTGTCTCGGTACAGATCATATGTAATCTCACAGCCAGCGGAAAAAGTGAGGGGTCATTTATTTCATGGCCTTCATGCTGGTTTTTTTTTTTTTACGGACCAGCAGCATCTGGTCATGTATGCAGATACTCTATGCAGAAAGGTACCAGAGGAATTGGAGGGTTTGCTTTGTGGGTTGGTTTTGGTTGTTGGGGGTTTTTTTGTGTTTGGTTTGGTGGGGTTTTTTTCTGGTCAAATATTTCTGAAGTAGAAACAGTGAGAAATTACTGCAGGAAGGGTAAGACTGTTATGGGGACCCTGCAGAGTCTACCATAGGGGTCAACAACTCCATCCCTCTCCCTCCTTCACAGCCCCAAAATGCACAAGGAACAATTCCTCCTCTGCAATAAGATCATTATTATAATTCAGACTGCTGCTGCTGCTCTGACAACGGTACATATTTTAATTTTCTGCGAACTGGAATATTCAGGCTAGTTAAAGTGTGGACAGCACTGAGTGGCCTGTAATATACAGGAAATCAGACTGAAGGATGTAATGATCTCTTCTGGGTTTAATTTCAGTAAAATTTATGCTCATTTGAGAATGATTACTAGTGCATAAACTAACCTTAGATACCCTTTATTCCACATGTAATTATCCTAATAACTGATTTACCCTTCAAAAAGAGGTTTTTCTTGTGAAACTGTCAGCAAACACAATTGCCATAGCCAAGAGGCCTTAAAATAGAGTCAAGATGATTGTGTGCTATTTTTACTTTTCTTTACAAATCTAAAAATAAAACACCATTTTGAATCATTATGAAACGTACATCTGCCCTTTAAACATCATACGCATCACTGAAATGCACATGTGTAAAAAGCACAACAGGCTAGAAGAGAACTTTGAAACATACGCATGTTATTTTAGATCTATATTTTGAAACAAGTTGCAAGTGTCTTTGGTTCTATCTATATTTACGAAATTTTAAAATCAGATACCAGCAAACAAGTACTTGGCAACTGTCCACCAAAACCTACTGAAACCCTAGGCTTGAGTACCCACCATTTTTCCAGATTATATTTTGCAATATGCCTCATGTTGGCTGCCCATGAAGCAAAGTAAATTTATTACCAGCATAGATGCTATGACTGATCTGTAGGCTTGCACAGAACTTTTTCTAGTTTCCTTCTTTCCTTTTTGTCCATCATTCTGCTCCCTTTTCCTTTTTCCTCCACCCACTCACCCAGTAGAAGAAACTAACCCACTTCATGAGCTATTTACAGTAGTACCGGTACTTTCTGATACATTATCAGAAAGCCTGCCAGTTGTAAGATAGGTACCCTAAGAAGGATCTAAGGCAAGTATCAAGCCTGTTAGTACCTGTATAATAAACTACAAAACTTCCTGCCCTAATTAACAGGAGCCATCCCAGCCCTAATTATCAGCAGCCATCCTAATTTCCATGCCCTACAATTTAATAATGGTATACAAGTACTTTAAAAATTCACAGAAATTTTGCAAACACTTTTTGACAAGTATTGTGCTTATTTCCTTTTTTCATCCTCTGGTCCTAAAACTGAGATAATATATTGTAAGAAACTATAACTTATTAACAAAGTTTTCAGGTTAATAAATTTATCAAGTCAAAAACCTCACCCGACAAATGATCCTCAAAACCACTAGAAAGCAAGAACTAGTTATTGATCAGAGTAATCAGCAATAATTTTTAAAGCCCCATTCTAACTTACTCAAGTGTTATAAATACCTCAATTTCTGCAATTATCTTCTACAAAACCTGACCTGAACTCACTGCGGCATTATCCAATTACGTGTTTTTCCATTCATATTCTAACACACATATCACCGGCAGAAATATTTACATTTTAGCAAGTGTTAGAGAATATTCATACAGCACAAAGGATGAGCGCAATCACTGCAGGTCAGGAGCTGTCACCTACTGTGTGTGCAACATCTTGACCAACAGTGCTTCCAGGCACTGCAGACACACAGACAAACACCAACCAGCCATAAGCAGCTACAGCTGAACAGTAACTCCACCATCTTCACTCACCAAAATAAAGGCACACATCAGCACAAGAACTGTGTCATTCAGTGAGAACTTGCACTTCTAATCCTAGTCACAACTTCTAGTTCTAGTCACAACTTTCAATGAAAGAGCCACAGGCCCAAATAGATTCATTAGGTATATATAATAATTCTGAATAAATTCTAGAAAAATCTTTAATTGTATATATGCAAGTTGCAAGCAAACAAAAAGACTAAGTTCAATAAATAAATTTCTTTTCTAGAACTGAACAAATAATAAGCAACTCAGAAGAAAGTACAAGAGATAAAAGGTATGTATTTCTTCTTAAATGCCCGTAAGGGCATAAAGTATCCTAATGAGCTGAAATCTCATTTGTGGGGAGCTCTGAGGCATGTAATGGGAAGGAGGCCTCCCTTGCCAGATGGCTTGTTCTGTTGATGGCCACGGTGGAGAATGAGTGTAACCACAAAAACAACTTAACAGTTTTAACTGCCCACATATGCATACCCTCTACCCGTTAGGACAAGTGGCTTTTTGTGCAGATGAAAGTTTCAACCAGAATCACTGAAGGTTTTCAGCAAGATTTTTTAATAAAAAGAAATTAATTCATTGTTAGCAAGGGTGTAAAACTCGGAGCACAAAAAAAATTCTGAGCCACAGAGCCAGCATCACCCAAAGAGCTGACCCAGCCCTTGCACACGATGATCCATCATCTGCCTTTATGGTCAACTAGCTGGGTGGTTTTATTTGGCTTTTGATAGTAAGTACCACCTTCAGGTTTCCCAAAGCTCTATTTTCTTTCCTGGAATGAATGAGTAAAGAGCAAAGTCAGTGCCAGGCACACTCCCCGAGGGTCCTGTGGAGGTTCACTTAACCGCTCAATCATTCCTGCAATTTCAGCCCTTGTTTTACTTACTGTTTACTTAGCTTTTTTTTTTTCCCCTCTGGTGTGTGAATGTTTTCTTTATTGCTAGGGTTGAAGGACTAGAACAAGAAGCCCTAGATGCAGTATACCCACAGAACAGATAAAATGCCCAGAAAAAGTAGTTTTCCTACATACAGTAGCTGACATCTAGGGATCCAGGAAGTTAGTTTGGGTTTTGCCTTCTCAAATGTTTGATGGTCTGAACCCTGGGACTATGGCAATGGCACAAATATCTCTGTATTTCCAGCAACATGGCGTCCTTCAACATTGGGTGGAGAGAACTGATTCATCACTGAAAGAAGAGGAAAGACTGCCTCCGGATTCCTCAGCTTCGCTTTTGATTGCACTTCATTATTGCTTGCAGTTTCTGACATTGTCTGATCAATATTCTTCTTAACCTGTTCCAGCCTTTTGACAGTCACAATATCAGCTGGAATTTCATTCTCAGTGTTCAAGTCCATTCCCACATCTAATGCAGAAACATTTCTAAAAAAATGTTTTTTCCTTGCTAGTTCCAAGTGATTTCTCACTGCCTTGTAGAAATCCTTCTAGTTTCTAAAAGTTGTCAATAAAATATGCCTCTGCAGCACACATCTCTTAAGGATCTTGTGGAATTTAATATTCCCTAGAGCAGCTGTTATTTTTTTAAGTTTATCTTCAATATTATGATCTGTTTAGTCAGGAATGCAAACTAGTCTATTGTTGTCATCTGACAGTAATAGATTGCTTAGGGAATTTATTAGAAAGTCAGAGTGTTTGCTGGTTTGGAACAGAGAAAAAAATATTTATATTTAAATAATACACTTTTGTCATACTTCAACTTTACAGTAATCTAACTCAAATGTAAAACCCACTAACAAAAAGATGAAACAGCCCAAGAATACAGGTTCTAACCCAAAGCAGAAACAGGCATCAATGCTTCCCTCTCGTGCCTCTATTAAAGAGTGAGCCCATTAACTATGATATTGTGGATGCTTATGCATAAGCAATTTCTTCTTTCCTTTCTACAAACCACATAACATCTAGCTTAAGCAAACAGTAATGTCCTTCTATTTTATTTTTATATGTCTATGTTTGCTGAGGCATCCAAATGGCTGATCAGTAATGCTGTGGAAAACCTACAGATAGAGAGGAATAATAGGTCAGCATAAAGAGAGCACATCCGTGCAAGCAGGGCGCTAAGGAAGGCTGTTAAAGGAATAAGCTGAATCACTCTATTCTTCACTACCTCTGTCTTCATTACCACTTATTTTCCTAGCCAGCTACACTTTCCACCTCACCCTCAGTGCCTCACGGTGGCAAGATCTAATGGCAGATTCCTCATCTTGTAGGTTTTCCATTGCTGGAAAGCTCTTCCAGACTCTTTACAGTCTCTTTACCTGAAATGAGTTTATTCCAAAAACCTTTGTTCTGAACTGGCATAAAGTAGACCTAAATATTATAATATTTTAAAAATTATTAATGAGGCTGTTGGTGTTATTTGACTTCAAATGTGCTGAGATGCTTTACCACTGCAAGAAATGTTTCCTTTTACCTACCTCCTGATTCTGATGTAAGGATTCAGGATTCACTTTAGATTTGATATGGCTATTAATAATTAGCAGAATTAATACAATACAGAGAATAACCAGAGTTCATTATGAAGCTCAGCAAAGCTATAAGTGAAACATCATCTCTAAGCATTTACTACCTATGTTGCACCTGAAATAAAATAGTTTAAATGTTCCCAAAGACATGTATTATTCCTTTATTGGTAGATGACAACAGCCACCACTACTCAATATGGTAGTGTATATCCAAAAAGCAGGCTAGCAATAAAAAACCCCAGAAACCTATGGCTTTAAAAGTATATAAAAATGTTTTCTTAACAAAAAAAATCCCGTTTGGATTGCTTATGTTACACCCAACTACACACAATTTCGTACAGTGAGCTCTGATCCCGAGAACTTTGTTAATACAATTTGTGAACTGGGGTCGCTGGGGCATAATTTTCAGCTGAGCTGTGGTTTCTGCATTTTTTGTATAATTTTATGTTGTATGTCACTGATAACTTGCAAACACAGACTATCCCAGTCTGGGATCTGACACTAGCGTGCTGACATTGCAGAATGTAACAGCGCAATTAAGGAAACACTGTAGACATCAGGAGAAGGGTTTTTTGGATGAGCATATGACTGAAGTCTGACCCAGTTTGCTTTTCGGAAGCCCATCATGGGGTTTTTTCAGTCATTTCCACCAAACAATATAGCATGGTTTTACATTGTATTAATATTCAAACAGACACAGGATAACCCAGAAATAATTCAGGAGCGCAGCACATTGTAAATTTGCACATACACTTTCAAAGACACTATTTTTGCAAGGTATACAGGCACAGGAAATCTGATTTGTTCACTTCTGTCTCGGTGCCCACATCCGTGTACTGTCCCTGACCTGATCGGCATTCCCTTGGATGCAGCCTGGGACTTGTTTACTTGGCAGAAATTCACGCGTTTTTGTTAGTTCTTTGCTGAGGAGACCAAACCCATTTCATAATAAGGTGCCGATAGCTTGTCATGGTGGCTGTAGCCACCTACTTTTGCTGATTTTCTCTGTCACACTCTGGATACCATCCCCTGTGCCTCAACCTGGAGCTGCAAGCAGGTACGTATACTGACCTGCAAGTCAATCTTGTGTCAAGCACAGTTTTTCTTTCCCACATTCCTGCCAAATACATTACAATCAATAATTTCTTCAGACTCTTCAAGAGGGACACTTTTACCATTGCACTATTTTTTTTTTACTTTTTTTTTTTTTTTTTTTTTTTTTTAATAAACCATGACTATTCTGCCCTATTGCTTGCCCTTGCTAGGAGGAATGCAGCAACTGTTCCATCTCCACACAGTCACAGAGCCCCAAGCTTGCCACCTCTACAAGAACTGTGAATGATTAAAAAAAAACTAACTACAAAATGAAGTAGTTGGATTTTATACCAGGAAAGCATAGAGGGTTGGAAATATTTATGACTACTTGGAGGAAACTATAACAGATATACCTCACGATACTCTTTTTGTAAATATCCCAAAAATGGAGAGAAAAAAAGCCACGGCTATCCTAAATCCTCAACAATGTGAGCTGGGACTGCTTTACAATTGCTCAAGATCATAGTTTTCCAGGTTTTTGGTTGCTTGGTTCCAGCACCCCCTTCACAATTCACCCTCTTCATAATAACTAAGAAATACCTGTGCTCCTCCTTCACAAAAGACTTCATCTGTATTGAACACCAGGACAAAACTGCTGTGGAACTTGCAGCTGCAACTCCTAATACATACTGCTACTTCACTCCTAAAGGTCATATTAAAAAGTTTATAAATCACAGTATCAAATTACCATAGCTTTCGCTCCAACAACAGAAATGTACCAGTCATGAACAACTGACTCAAGTCACAGACAAACACTGATGACAACTACAGAACCAGAGGCAGAGACCTGCACCATCTTCCGACTCCTTCCCTTTGCGGGTGGGGGGAGAGTGGGGGTAACATTTAGACAGAGCATTGCCGTTGGATTTTTATTTTGTACCTGCATTTATCCAACTCTCATTGTTTTGAGATACTTTACATACCAACGGGACCAACTCCTATGCAGTTACTCTGCACTTTCTTCTCTCCATTGCGATCTGCGTGTATTCAGGTTTTTTCCTGGAGTGCCCAAAAAGCCAGCAGTATATGTCATCTGTTCGGAGGTGTGGTATTTATTGCTTGCGTCAGAGACTTTCTGTGTAATACACTAGAGCAGGGCAAGCTGGCTAATTACTGCTGCATCCAAGTTCAAAGTTCAGATCCAGATGTCAAACTTCTTAACCGTTCAGGATCATATGGTTTTAGTTTGGTTCATCAGAGAGAAAAACCCAAATCATGGCATTTGATGCTGGCTTTTTTATTTCTGTCCCCGAGCTGCGGCGTAATTCTTGGGAAGCAAAGAAAACCCCAAAGCCTTGTCTACCTACTGTATAAGACATATGTTACTAAAATGGTATCTTTTTACTTATTTTTAAACTAACTATGTAGGATTCCAGTCAGTTGCCAGCGCCGTGACTCAGCAAAGCCCCGTACAGAGAAACTCGCTGCTGGGGCTCTTGCAGCCCCGAAGGGAGGGAGGGAGGGAGGGAGGGAAGCTGGGCCATGGGCCTTTCCTCACAGAACACCCCTGCTTTAAGCCACAGCAGGACACACAGCTCAGCATCAGAAAGCGCTCCCAGCAGTCAGAATGTACAGTTTGCAAGTGACAAAATGAGGAGAGGAGCACATTGTCTATGCAGCCTTCAGATTTCAACATGCTATTTTAAGAAAGCTTGGCAGCCCTCAACTCAGCATCTCCACATTACTCCTCTTAATTTACACTCAAGTTTGGTGACATCTTAATTTTGCATTAAGAGAGTCTGCCTGTCATTTCCCGATCCACATCTCTCTCGTGCTGATAGCTGGGAGGCTGAAAACATGTCCTAAATTTCTAACAGCAAAGCTCAGGTGCTCTTTTGGGATATTTTCTCCCAAATCCTTTTGGAACATGGAGTATATATAATAGATTTTAGAGAATATGTGTAAATTAGTATCCACAGAACTATCAAGGGCATCATGATTTCAAACACAGTATCCTCTATTCAGTAAGCAATTTATTTCAGGAGGTTGACTCACTTCCTTAAAGCTTTTTCAGCTATCTGTTGTGACTGAAAAAAATTCCAAAAATTTACAAGTACTCAAGGAAATGAGCCAACACATCCTGGAAGAAATTCATCCAATACACACACAATAAGATAAGTCAGTCTTAGATTTCTAAAAAAATGAGCAGGAGGAAGTTCTGAAAGAACCTGAAATATTTTCTGTGAAACACAATGTTTGTTTCCCATCATCATAACTCTCCTCATGCCCACTTTAAAAGCAACGTACTACAGCTAATCAGGAAGGTAAAGTGGTTTTTGTGGTTTTGTTTTTCCCTGCAGAGACAAAAAAACCTTCCCTGAAATAGTTTAGTGAATCTCCCCAATTTTTGAATTAAAAATATTTCTGCCATTATGCCTCATGAGAACTTTATTTCAGATCCCCGGTGCTTACCTACAGGGGCACAGGGTCCACAGTCAACCTATACAGCCCAAGAAGACGACTTGTCAGTGAGATGCATAATGTGCCACAGAACCACCTCATCTCAGAGCTCTGGGGATGCTGGTTACCCAGAGGTCATCACCCAGGGACAAGGACCCTACCTTCAAGGGTCACCAGCAATATAATCAAGTGCACTGTCTTGGAAAAGCTCAACTCTTTGAAAACAAAAGCAAAGAACCAGAAATCTTTCTAAAGCCTTTCCAAGAACCGCTCATCCCCAGGGTTTCATGTTTCTGAGTATCTGAAATCATGACAGGAACAAATGAAAATCCATTTGCCAAACAATAAAGATTTCATGAAATAGTAGTTATTACAAATTCCTTTTGCCATTCTCTGGATTCTCACATACTTGTGAAGCACAAAGAGTGCAACTCAAGTATCGAATATTGTCAGTCATTAAGTGAAAAAATGCAATTTTTCATTAAAACTTTTCTATGCCATTGTCTATTAGACATGACTTTAGCAGCATGACAATGTTGAACAGATGCCTTTGGCCAGACCTTTACGAAGTGACGACATATGCACATGTGCTGGGCTGGTAAAGGTGCTGAGTCTTTTCTTTTACTTTAGGTTAATGTACTTCATATCCAACTATCCAAACATAGCTTCAATTTGTTCACAGTAACTGGTGTTTCTGTTGAGTACATATCTACAAGATTACCAAGACGTTGGTAAATATTCTTGAGTACCAAATAACTTACCTCAAAGTAATTGGTGGGTTCACACCCTAGCTAAACAGAAGACTGTTTTCCATTGAAAATTAAAACAATATTTTATGACAAAGTTTTGATTAACTATGTTTAACTGCATAGCAGTCCTAAGTAAAAAGACATTATCCAAGCAATAGCATCTTACTAATCTATTCGTCATTACCTCTCAGGCAATAGATGCAGAAGAGTAAAAAAGGAGCTTGGAAAATTGCCCAGGATCTTTGTAATCTTCTTCAGCAAAAGAGAATTTAGAATTTCCAGGATAAGTTAACTCCAGAGTAATTCACTGACAGTATAAACAGTTTTCCTGTAATAACTAGAAAAACTGCTCACCTGTCTTCAGCATCAGCGTATCACATTCAGAATAATGGAATTACTTTTTCCCCCCATATATTGCCTAGACCTTTTTCTTCACACATATGCTTTATTAGTTTTATAATGAGATGGATTATTTCTTCAGGGTTAAGATTTGCCTCTTAAACAAAAAAGATGTAGATGTAGTTATTTCTAGTCTCAAAACTTGAAACTCATGTCATGAAGATGAGAGCAGATGAAGCCAAACACTGCACATGGCAAGTACTAAATGGCTCTGCAGATTAAGCTGGATGAGACCAAAGCTAAAAGAAACACAAAGGTCATGTTGCAATTCTTTAGAAGCAGTATCATTTTACTAGTGCCAAAAATCAAAGCCAATTATATCAAAATCGTCACTAGAAGTCAAAAAAGGAGATAACTGTCTTGCTTAAATTAACTTTTTAGCATGAAATCTCAGAAGTAAAAAGCTTTCTCTCTTGCAGTGTTAGCATGCAACAGCAAAAAAGGACCACAAAACTGTGTGGACTAATGAAGGCAAGGAAGTTTTATTAATTTGTGTAAATATCTTGAAAGCACCTACAGACGACAACATTTCCATGACTTCTTTTAAATTCCTAGCAGAATATTTTTAAAGAGCAGTAATTCCCTAGAACTCTGCAAGTAAAGAAGAGGACCTAGAATTAAACACAGCTAGAAACAAAGGCTCGCAGACTCAGCTATTCCCAGCAATGCAAGTAAACCCATGGCATAAAAAAGTAATTACAAAAACTGCAATCAGACTTGCGCTCCTATTACAGCAGCCTACAAATCACATCCTATCAACACTCTCTGCTGGGGTCACTGCTGCACTTTGCAGTTGAGCAGGTCCAGGGGCGAATTACTGCCAGAGAGACAGTCTCTCTCACTCTCCTGGTCACACGTTCCTGCGGATTCCCTGCAGCTACCCCTCATCCCATTCGAGATGCTAAATTGGCATAGAGCTATTTGTATTCTTGGGAAAGTAAATGCTCTGCCAGCTTAGCTCTGCTCAGCCAATGGGCAGTAAATAGTAGCACCAAAGACAGTAATCTACACTAATCTGAAAGGCAGTCATTTTTATTTAACTGCTGGAGCAGGAGAGAAGGAGTGTACTCAATCAAGTGTGCTGTAATTAGGACTGCTTTTCAAAACTGAAATCTTACATGCTGATGACTCAGAACATCTAGCCGAATGGACAAAAGTCATAAAGCTATCTGCATCACTTGGTGAAACTGCACTGATGTCAGGTGGGTTGTCTTTGATTTTACTTGCCAAAACCAGATCACGGTTGGGGGCTTTTTTTAAAGAAAACTGGACAATGCACTTTTCATCCTATTGCTCAAATAATTTACAAGTTAAAGAATACATCCAAGAAAGTGTTGTTGCCTGTACATGAAGTACTACCACATCAATAATGCCTAAAATCTTAATCATTGCTGACTTTGGTAGATTGTTGCATCCTTATTCAGTACTTTGAAAACAACTGCCTGTCTGTAAGTCTAGTAAAATTCAGACATGCATCTACATTGAGAAATTTGTCTAACTGAATTTTCCCTCTCCCCGCAGGCTACCATCTGCTGAACTATGTCATGCATGAAACTCTATGTAGAAATTAAACTACAGTGAACATAGAAAGATTATTTTTTTAAATGATGTCATTACTGGGTATTTATCTCAGTGACAACAGTATGTGCCTGCTATTGCACTATTATGTTTTTCTACACATATTTCATCTTATAAAGCCAAACCCATTTACGCTCAACTGGCTTCATATGTGAGAAAGCACTTCCACATCTGATGGCAAAGATCAAACATTGATTAAGGTCCTGATCTTGCAAGGCACCAGATGCCTTCAAATCTTAGTCCTCTTCACAGATGACACCTAGTAGGTCCAAATTTTCAGTGTTAATCTGTCAAAAATTATCCCCAAGTGTGACTCCACTCACGTGAGCCACATTTATGACTATCAGATAAAGTTTAAATTCTCAAGGAAGGAAGCATTTCATAGAGCATGAGAGTTCATACGATATCCAATAATGAAAACTTCTGATTGCAACTGAATAGCACCAATCAGAGAATTATTGGCAGGGAAAATCAGACACTGAATTTCTAATCACACTTTCTGTAAGAAAACTAGAAACTGGTGACCTGTATCCATCACACCTTCCGTGTATAGTTA
This sequence comes from Aramus guarauna, assembly GCA_013400195.1. Taxonomy (NCBI): domain Eukaryota; kingdom Metazoa; phylum Chordata; class Aves; order Gruiformes; family Aramidae; genus Aramus; species Aramus guarauna. The sequence goes on along the minus strand of VXBL01004890.1, from coordinate 1,307,267 downwards.
AAGAGGGCTTGATGTTAACAGCCACATACAAGATGAGATCAAGCTGAAACTGAATTCTTAAATATGCCCTTTAATAATAAATATCCTTTGTCCATTTCCCTTACAATGTGAGTACATATCAGCATAGCTATTATTTTGAATATATTCTATAAATTTTCAAAATAAGTTCCTTTACTTTCATTTAACACTTTACAGCACTCATATTGCTTCTTCCAGGCAAAGTAACAAATCTTTTTGTATCTTTTCCTCTTCTCCTTACTACAGTACCTGGGAAATAACTATGTTATTTTTACGGAAATCGTAGGTTCATTTTTTGCATTACCGCACATTGAGATATAAAGGATTAATTTATTCCCAAGGTCAGGGCAGGAAAGACAAGGGCCACGAATCTACTAATTTTTATAAACATTCAAGGACTACTAACACATTAGTGGTGGAATGAGTGATTAGTGACTCAAAATACAACTGTGGACTTTGACATTAACTCTGAATGACTGCTAGACAAAGGAAGCAGATCTTGTGAAGGCAGTTTAACCAGACGTTGAAACAAAGCTCTGAAGCACAGAATTTGCTTGCCTGGGAATTGGCTGCCCACCAGAGTGAGAGTGAGGGAGTCCTGGATGCTGCTGGGCAAAGAGACAAGAAGTGCTGCCAACGCAGACATTTGTAAGCTTTGTTTTTCCCATGGAGTAAACATCAGCTAGCCATAGTCAGTTTATCAGCACTCTTGTAGCATCTTCACCCCACACCAGTAGCTCTCTTATGCTAAACTTGCAAACTGTACAAGGGCAGGGCAGCACTCAGGCCCAGCTGAAAGTTCTTCCGTACCAGAGGAGCTCTAGGATGGTCAGGTCTGGCCATTCTCTGGATCTTTTTTGTTCCTCAAATAGCGTAAGATGCAAGACATACCTTCATGAGCTTTGCTAGGAAAGGAGGGCTATTGAGATCAATATTGGCCCCTTCAGTAACCTGGTTATATTTTAAGAATCTGTGTATCCAAAAATCAGCATATATTAAAAGGTTATATTAAACATATCCACCAATACAGTGTTATTTTTAGAGTCCTAGTATGCATGTTTATCATGGTTTTAAGGGCCACTGCTTTTAACTACATCTGTCACATCCTTAACATACTGTATTTAACACTCAGCTTATAATACTTCTACATTAATTCAGATTCTTATAGTCATTGATAAATCGGTGAAAATAAAGAAGCCAAGAAATTCATAAAAGATTTATAGAAGGAATTATAACACTGTGCATAATGCAAAACTAGTCCATAATCTATTACTTACATGAAACAAATCAATAGATGCATTAATGCAACTACTTGTTCAATCTAGTTGCCAGTGATTTGGAATAACTGTTTTTCGCTAATTATTTTGAAAATACTGTATGCCATGTTGATTTGATGATAGAAAACAGCTCAGCAAACATCTTAAAAAAAAAATCAAAATTAAAGCCAACCTCCTTCAAACAACAACAAAAAAAGCTAACACAAGGCAGTTTTATGGTAAAAGGGAATATTAGGAATTCAGAAGTGTATATTGTTTTCCATTATCCAGTGTTTGTATTTGCCATCTTCCCATCTGCTGGAACAGGCACTGACATCTAAAATGCAGGGTGGGGAGAACACTGCTTTCTATCCAAAGGATTATAAACGTTGTCATGCCAAAACCTCTTGCAGTGGAAAGATACTGACAACACAGCTGAAAGTGTCCTCCCTGCAGCTACGTTTGTCTAGTTTTCAGGTCAGGGGTATCTCAAAAACTTAAAAAACACAATTAACTGAAAAGTTTGGATGTTCTGGCAACATTTTGACACAGTTTGAACTTCTTCCATACACAAATACCATCCTGCAAGATTCTAGGGTTTGTTTTTATTTGTTAGCAATGGTTGATTTTTCCCCAGGGGTTGATGACAAATGGCTCAATGCCAGCCTCCTGGAAGCCTAAGCCAAAGACTCTCCCATGGAGCCAGCTAGGTAAATACCAACTCTTCTACACAGAAAGAGTCAAGCCCACAGTTTGCAGGCTTTAGCTGCAGCCAGAATGAAGAGTAACCACAAATTAATGCTATTATGCATATTAACTAGTCAATAGACATTAACAGTAGTGGTCAGATTTTAAAGTACAGAAAAGTACTCATGTTGCTAAAACAGGAAAAAAAAAAATCAAGTGAATAATCAGGCATTTCTGGAAGATAATAAAGTTATTACTTTGTATGGTTTCTATAATGGAGACCAGAGAAATCTTTGGGGAATAAATTATCTTAACATTTTATAATCTGTCTAAATGTAAGCCACTATTTTAAGTGTATTAAAGGCAGTTTATGCGAAAGCTTTTTTTCTTTTTAATCTTGTCTGACCTGAAATGGAAAGGCTCCAAAGTCCATTACCCTAGGAGGCTTAGTATAAACCTAGATTCTATCTAAATTGCCCTATATAACTCTGCATCAGTTTTTTCTGTTTTGATTTTTGTTTTGTTTTTATAATGCTATTGTGGATCCATGCAATAGTTATGACAAAAAGCCAAGCAGCCTGTGAAAAGTGGTTGATGGAAATAAATAGATTGACCTTTGATAGCCAGCATTTTAAATGTGCTAAGGATCTCTACAATAAGGGCATGCATCTCCTAACTAGGGCTCCACAAATTAGGACAAAAAGAGGCCAACCTGGGCAATTTGGCCATGGGAGTTAGTCTATTTAAATCAAAAGTAGGGTTTGCTTCTCTCCTGACTTTTTATGCTTTATTTTTACTTTCTGATATCTTTAAATATGAGACTTCATAGCAACCCATAAAACTCATCAAAATTCAACTTCCTTCAGCATCCCATGAGCAGTGGAGAGTCCACCTGCTCATCTTCTTGATCAGTTCTCACTTCCCAAGGAAGCCTGACCACTCTTGCCACAGCAAGATTCAGATTCCTCTGAATTAGAAGAAATAATGTCTGTAAAACTCCAATAGCTTAAATATTGCTTTGAAGAAACATTTTTAAAGCACGCATGTAAGGAGCAAAGGCTGGGTCACTACCAGAGAAGAAAAGAAAACTTCATGGGTCTAACAGGATGCAAAATGTGTTTGTTACATTGTGTATCCTTGTACTACTTGAAAAGATGAAGAAGGTTTTCAGTCTAAAACCTATTTTAGCTCTTTAAAAAATAAATAAGTTTAAAAGAGAGAGAATGGACCTCTTCCTTGTCATTAGGACAGAAAGACTGAAATTTTACCTTTACTCTTCAGAGTAAGCACAGGTACAATACCTCTTCTAAAAAGCCCCCTCTGAATTTCATCACACCTCGTCACCTTCAAGTGACAATCCTCGTAAACAGTCCTGAAGAAGAAACACGAAGCCCATTCTAGGCAAAGGTTAAAGCTGAATTCAAAAATTATAGACCTGTATTTCAGGTTTGACAATTTCACATTTCATGCAACACTGCCCGATTTACCTAAAGAAGAGCTGAGACTCAAAAATAGCATTTCTCTCTTGCGCGTAGTCTCACTGGGACACCTTTCTGTGCTTTTATAGATGTGTTATTTACATTCTCCACACATCTTCGCCTCTGGAGCTAGAAAGCTGCTTCAACAAAACTTGATGGACAAGACTGTTCAAGAAGTGCTACTGACACTTTAAAGAGTTCAGACAGTACAAACCCAGAAATAGTCAGGAAAAAGGATGTTTCCCTTCACAAAATACACTGTGTCCCTCACATACACTTTTCTACTGGTAATCCTTAGGCATATACCGGCAAAGAAAAGACCCTCTGTGAAAACCAGTCCCTCACCAAGAAAATAGATCACATTTTGGCTACACACAGTGATGAAACAGAGGAAGATACAAGTATGGTACTAAAACCAGCAAAGTTGACATGTAAAAACATTCCTTAAAATAAAAAATTCTAGAAATTATTAGAAAAAAATAGCTATGCACAGCTATGTAGAATTTTTACACAGTTAATTTCAACTTCTTGCATTTAAAAATAAAAGATCAAAAGTTACTGCAGAGGAGTATCACAAGGACATTATAGTGAACAAATGTCTTAAAAAAATACACAATCTTTTCTACAAACTATTTGTTAATTTATGACTT
>VXBL01004890.1:1259626-1303130 GCA_013400195.1 Aramus guarauna | reverse complement strand
CCACATGCACTTTAAAAAAAAAAAAAATCAGTTCTTCAGAATAAGATGATTCTGTGTTTCTCCCCTTAGGCTTTTCTCTTTTTAAAAAGATAACATCTATTTTCATAACCATTTAGCAAGCCAAACATTTCCCTGAAGTTGTATTGCACTTCGAAAAAGCTCCCTCTACTATTCCCCAGAGTAAGGCAGTCATCTGCAAACCACCGCCTGGTAATGGCAGTGACTCCTGACAGTCTTGTGACCCACTGCACAACCAGTGTCTGGGTGAACATGGGCTGTGATTTGTAGTCAGCCTCTTAAAAAAAGAAAGGGATCTAATAATTTTGGTGGGATTCCTGGCGAGCCACTGCAATTTTAACCATGCAGTAAAACCGCACTAAGAAGCACAGAAATAACTGCCTTCTCGTGATAGAAAACTAATGAGAGAGCGCTAATTGAATAAATTAATGAATGAAGAGGGAAGGCAGTTTTCCAGTGTGTTATTTTCAATTCCTTTTTTAATGGATGTATTCTATGAAATTAATTTGAAGTGAAAATTTACCTGGACTGCTTCAGACTTTTGCCAAATCTCTGTGTACTAATGCCTGAGTTCAGAATAATGCTCATCTTTAGAATGCCACCTTCTCTTCTTTTACAGAATTAAGAACTGCTTTTTCCCTCCACAACATTAATATAGCTTTCATGACAGTTAATTGTACAACCGACATAAAAAAGCACCACAGGACTGTGCTTTCCGTTATGCAATGTGTTTTTTAAAATAAGAACAAAATATTTGCCTTTTTCTGTTCCTAGCTTGTTGAAAAATAGTGCTTTACTAGAAGACGTGGGGGGATATTGGGGGTACAGTGCTACACTGACACAGCCCTCATGCTGTCTTGTATTAGTGACCACACACAATTTCCTCTGCCTTCAGGAGGCTGTGTCAGGAGAGCAACTTTGTAAGTTAAATGGTTTCCATTTTAAAGAAAGAACAGGATGGATAACCTCAAGCAACTATGTTGAATATTAATAAAGTGCTTGAGAACAGAGCTTTTATCTTTAAATAATATTCACACACAAACATCCTTCTCCTGAGAAAATAAGACGTGAGTGTCCTCAACTTCCAAAGGAGTAAGTGCAAACTGGAGGTACCTCAGGGCAATTATTACAAGGACTAAAAATCCTGGATTACATCCTGTGGCACTAAAGTTACCTTAGCTATGTCTATAAAAGTTTATTATTTTTTATTTTTAAAAGATGCTAGATACATGAAAGAGTTTATCAAAAACCTAAATCAAAGACAGACAGGCATGCCTATCAGGCTGAATATATCCTTGCCTCTCTGTTGTAAACAATGTGCAATGCCATCATTCAGAATGATGAAACCACAAGTCTTAAAGGAAAGACTCTGCTCAGATCTATTTTAAATCAGTAACAGAACTCTCACCAGCACTCGTGGATTTCCAGTGACAGCGGAGACAAAAGCTCAATGTAAATGAGTTCCTGGACTTTTCATCACTTAAAAAGAAAACAGGAAATCCAACATATTTCTCAAACACTCTGGTGTGTTTGAGATTACACAGTAGCATGATGGGGGTTTTAGGCCCAAGAAGGTGTAATTTTGGCTGTTCCTTATAGGATTCTTACCCTGTGGTATATTAACGTTGTTTTGTATTTTAAGGGCTCAACAGACTGAAAGTAGAAATATTTTTAATCATGAAAGTAGGTGAAAATCACTTACAGCCTAGAATAGGAACCAATGAGAATTTTATAGAAAGATGCTCTACTTCAGTATCTTGAATACCAATCCCGAAGTATCGTGAACCACAAAAAAACCAATGGGAAGGGCATGTCAAACCTTTATTCAGATGAAGCTCAAAATATATTTAAATTACAATGTTTAAGCTCCATTTAGCAGTCTGTGCATTTACAGGACTGACTGCACTTCAGGCTACTAGTGTTGTTGGGAAGATTCATTTCTGTGTTATGGAGACACTTCATTTAGGTGGCTTAAATGTTAGCACATATCCACAGTTCAACCCAGGAGACACTGCAGCTCATGCAGCAAATCCAATACAGCTTTAATAACCAGGTAAGCAATGGAACAGCGCAAGTCAATACTGTCCATTTTGTGGAGCTGCAGTAATGCTGGAAAAAATATCAGACAAAACAACAAAAAAAAAAAACAAAACCAAACAAAAACCAAAAACAAAACAAAACAAACAAAAACAAAACAAAAAAAGAACGAACTGGAAACAGCGTCTCCACAACACGTAACATTAAGTGATGTAGAGATGGAACATCTTGGAAAAAGCTAGCACAGCAAGTCCAAAATCCTGCTGAGACCGATTTCATTATACTAAGCTTAGTCCCAGCACAGACAAAATTCCACTGGTCACACCTGTTTCCACCAGTTTCTGCTATACTTGCTTTTGGCAAGTTGAATTGACAGTTCTTTTCTACATTAGTAATCAGGCACAGAGAAGCAGTGCAATTTTGAAACAAATCAACCCCTCAGTCCCACTTACTGAGCACTGGTTAAATTCAAAGCGTAATTTCAGTGCACGTGAACTGGATTCCTTGAAAAGATGACTAAACGCCACACGCTACTACAGCTACCCGCTAGCTACGCTGCAGTTCCGAGAGGGGACCTACGGGATTGTCCTTTGGACAGCTCCAATCCACACAGGCAGCAGACGTGTTTGGATCTAGGGACTCGGTTAAACATAATACAATGGGAAATCCCAACCTAAATACACTGCTGATGCTAGGGTCTCAGCACCAATTGCTTTGACCTATTGATCTGCTCCTTTTGAGCCGTATTATTTGCTGACGCACACACTGCTTACAAACGTGAGCACCTTGCATGCCAGCCTAGAGCTCTTTCCAGCTCCCTTCTATGAAATATCCTGAACAGTACAAAAAAAAAAAAAAAAAAAAAAAAAAAAAAAAGCACATAAAAGCATCTCTTTAGACTATTTCCTTCTAAGAGAATTCTTCATAAATAGAAGTTCTCACTCCTTCAGAATGGATACAATTTCAGGTCTACAAAATTAAAGACTTAAAATACTTTTTTCACACATGTTAAGAATTTACTTGTCCAAAACACTGTAAAAACATTGGACAGTAAGCATGTCAAATTACATGATGAATACGGTACTCTGAATTTTTCTGTCTGTAAGCCAGTCACCAGCAGTGGTGAAAACGGGGAACCACATGGACATTTGTTGTTTAAGAAGAATGCATTTCACCTTCTAGCAGGTCACTGTGGAACCAGATCTACATTAATTAAAATCACATTTTTACGTAGTTCACTGGACTAAGAAAAGCAAATAGAAATCCAAGGTAATTCTCTGCAGTCTTCAATTTTATCTTTAGATTAATTATGAAGTGTGCCAGAACACATATCAGAAAAGGAAACATGAAGTGGCAAAAGAGCAAGAAACACACAGAAATATTACAACATGATTCTGACTTACCTATGTGATAAAGTCCTATCCAGTCAGTTGGGTCTACTTCTTCCTTAATATCCCAGAAAATGATGAGGTTCTGAGATTGCCCCAAGGTGTATTCGTACATACTTGCTGTCAAACTAGACCTGCTATCTGAGGTCACCAAATCAGTGTCACTGTTGGCACGCTGCAAGTTCATATTCTCAGCCATGGTGCCCTGAGATGCCAAACTCTGCAGGTTCTCTGGGCTCAGAGTATACCGGAGCTGTGGGTTGCGACGTCGCACAAAAAGCAGATGTTCTCGGGCTGAACTCGCCATCTCTTCTCTGCTTTTGTCAATTTTGTCAATTTATATGAAAAATTTGTTCTTCAGAGATCTATCATAAAGAAAAAAACAAAGAAACTGTTAAAATGAAACAGCAGGCAGGTTACTCAGTCAAACATTAAATGGAAAGACCTTAGTGCAAAACTGTTCCTACAGAAGCCTAAATGGGACTGAATAAATCTTTTACTACATTGCTCTACCACTGCAGCCACGTGAGTGTTCTGTACATTAAATAAATAAAAAAAGCATTAATCACTTGCAACAAAATTCAGAGTTAACTACGCACCATCAAATAACATTTATAAAGCGAAACAACCAAGACCATCTATCAAACAAGAATAGCCACAGTAACAAAGCTCATGTGACAGCCGCCTAAAGAGTGAAGGAATAGTGAGCTCATCTTCTACCAAAGAAATCACAGCAGTATATTACATACTTTCACTTACATATGTTAGTTTCCAAGAATACTCTCTATGCATTATATGCTCACAATCAGAAAAGTGTTAAAGATATTAATAAGGTTAGGCGTATCATTTAAGCAGAAATATGCTATCACAGATTTGCGCTACTATAAAATAATTTTGTAAGGTTTTTATTTTTTAAGATACAAAGCATAGCTTCTGAGATTCTCCATACCATACAAAAACCTATCAGACCAGGAATGAGGTACTTTAGTCAATGGATGTATATTCAATTAGTGCACACCAGTTTATCTGTGCAGTCAGACTTTCTTGTTCTTTTCCATAGATCAGAAAACACAGCCCTTATAAATTCAACAGCTTTCCTCTAGCCCTGAAGAGACACTAGAAGGTCTTCACTGGAATGGTCATGCCAATATCATACCATCCCATACTTTCAAAAGCAGAACTTGCATCTCATTATCCATAGCTTCTAAAAGTACCACCATTTGAAAATAAGCCCCTCACATTACTCAAAACTGAGTAATCATCAGAGATAAATCATCAGAAAAGACAGACAAGAGCAGATTATTAAAACAAAGGGAACTTGCTTGTAGCAGGATAGAATCGATGATGGTGAACCTCTTGCCATAGAAGGAATATGACAAATTCCTTAACTAAGTTACATGACTGATTAAAGCTGTTTGCCTTTTTCAAAAGCTATAGTTTATATCAACTCATTATTTATTTATTTTACAGAAGAAATAAAATGGTCTTTGTTTGGCAGAACCATTTGCTTTCAGAAGAAACTGAGTTTTCTGGTAATGTATTTTTCAGTCGAAACTGTAAAAATTATCTTCTATACTATATTCACCTGGAATAGGAATCATGTATTTCCTCCAAGCCAAACCAAAGTAGTCCTCCTGCCCAGTAACTACAGAGCTCACCGGGAAGAGATTATGTCCTGGGCACCTCCTTACACTCTTCACACGATTTGAAAACAGTATTTCAATATTTCTGACCAGATTGCAACTTAACCAGTGACAAGATAATTACCCTACTACATTATCTTCCATGAAGGATGTATACTGAAGGAAAGATCTCCTTATTTTTATACATACAAATAACCACATATAGGAAAAAATGTGTACATGTACTTGTATTAAAAAAGCAAATAAGAGGTACCTGTGCATTATTCTTGGGCTTTCTTTTTGGTGCCACAGCCTTCAGCTACCACACACAGATATATTTGTTCTCTTAAAATAACCCAAACATTGTCAGACAGTGCTGAGCGTCACCTGCTATAGTGTTCCTTGTTCCAAGCAAGGAAACCTGCAAGGCAGAATTAGGTAGAGCCTACGAGAAGCGAATGGATTGGCTGGCCACTTCCACAGCATTATAATTGTAATTAGACCTGCAGTACACTACCGCTGTCAAGCAAATGTCTGGCAACTGGTTTATTAAACAGAAATCTTTGCCTCTAGAGGTCAAAAGACATTTAATTACTAAAAAGAAAAAACAAGGAGAACACTTGAAGATGCCAAGATTAGAATTAAGAAAAATTAGGTTTTTTAAAAAAAAAAAAAGAAACAAAAATCCCCCAAAAAGGGCATTGTCATATTTTGAGACTTTTCTCTTCCTATTCATTTCTCTTTCCCCACATGATAAATCTCCAAAACCTCTCTCTCCTGTTCACTTTATTTCCTATCACTCATCTTCAATTTTCTTTTTAATAACATTTGAATATATGCACTTTTCCAGTGTATCACAAATTCTTCTGCTATTTTTCCACTTTTCTGGAAGTGGAGATGTTTTGAAATATTAATACTAGCAAAGGTGAAAAATAAACTTCAACTCATCCAGTTGTATGCAATTCATCACACACTGTACATGGTTCAGCATCATATATTGCAGAAAAGGAAAGAAACAAAAATTCAGTTCAATAATTCTACATATACGTTAGTGACATAGAGGTTACCCCATTTCCTTCACAAAGTACGTGGCACAGTCTTTCCTGACATGAGCAATGTTTTGGCTGCATACACAAAACATTTTATTTTTGGTGCTGGACGTCAGCAGGGTTCACTAACTCCTCCTCTGTCATGTTCCTGCACGCTCGGCCTCTAACACCAGCGTCAGGGACAAAAAGGAAACTTTAGTATAAAGGGCCTTCTTAAATAAGAGTCAGGGAAGTTAGTATCTTGTTTCTCTATGCAGAGTATTATTTGATAGATCTGAAAATCCTGGGTGACTTTGAGATCAGAAAGGTAAATGAGAAATAGCCACCAACTTCCCTACCAGCCAGCGAAGAACACAAGGATCAGCCAGTCGCTGCCTTTTTTACTGTGTGATCTGGGCAACATACACCCTAACAGTTAAGTCCTAAATGTAACAGTGAAAGGGTTGTACCCCCTGGTCAGGAAGAGCTCCGACTTGCACCTGAGCAAGCACGCACATCTGCCTGGGTACCACCGCCCTCTGCACTAGGAGATAGGCGAGATTAATTAACAGACTGAGAGTGTGCTATCAAGTTTTCTTCTCTTCCACAACTAGAGACTTATGTAATTTTGAACTATTGTATACAGTGGTTTTAAGGCAGAAAAATCACTGCAAAATAAGTGTCATGTAGGAGGATTACAAGTTAAAGACAAAGTTTTAATAAGAGGGATGAAAAAATTTCCTTCAGCTGCAGAGCAGTAGGCTGTACCCGGGGCAGCACTGGCATTTGTTGGAACATATTGAAAATTTATATGTGGCAGATGGACAAACTCATCCATGTTTAAGGACACATGAGAACTCACTTGTACTAGCTAGGACTATCCCACAGTTTGAGAGATGAGAGCAGCCTGAGAAAAACGTTAACTCCTTTGCAACAGTCCATTTTCTTAAGTTCTAATTGTTATCACTCTGGTGAATCAAGGACATGGTCACAGTTTCTGAAAGTAAACCACAAATCTAAACGGTGGATATCTTCTCTGATCCTACTCATAAATCCATGTCTAAAAGTCATGATTTAAACAATGATCCTAACATATGACATAAGTTAAAGCAATTGAAATCAATTTGCAATGAACAAGTTAAACTCACATGTGAATGAGCTCCCATTACAGAAAAAAACCCTCCAAAAACTCAAGGGGTAATTTGTAAGCTTTTAGAATATGTCCAAATTCAGTGAAACAGGCTGTAAACAGTACTCTGCTACTCAGCATCTCAAAGAAAGCTGGCAGGCTAACGAAGAAGATTTGTAAAGAGAGAAATAGGAGACTTGGGTAGGAAAAGGGGAAAAAGTGATTGCTATAAAACCCGAACTATAAGGAATCATGGATAGGAAAAAAGAGCCACTATTGTTATTATTTGCAGTCTGAAAATGGGATAAAAACCCTACGCAATGCTTTTCTGCATACAGAAAGAATTGCTTATCTGACATTTGGTTAATGATTCCCAATGTCTGCCATTAATAACATAACTAACAGTACACTAGCATGTATATCCTACCAGAGACTGAAAATAAGAATTATTCTCCCACCTTGAATTCCCACTAAACACCACGGAAGCAGCATTTGCATCCAGACTATACTGTAAAGACAATACCCCTGATTAGCTGTGTGTACCTGCCTTGACATGAAGCTTTGGCTCACCAGGCTGCATGTGACCAGAGGAGCGATTTCACTAAGTATCAGACCAAGCTGGTAAAGAATATTGTTTTGTGCAGGCAAAGTGAAATGTAGAAACTGAATCAAAAGCATAGGGAAAATATAGGCAAAATATAGGAAAATATAGTATCAGCAGATACTAACTTTAGAAAAGTATTTTAGTTGAAAAGTGAAACCTGTACCAAAGCTGCTTATTCGTATCACAGTGTTTTCTTCAATACTTGACAAGAAGCTTAGAGAGAAATAGGACTGATTTCTCTTAATCTCTAAGTGGCACAAGTTCAGGATTATTTCTGTCTAAATATATTCCTCAATTACTAATCATAGAGGGACCAGAACCGGAAAAAAGTTCCACAAAACACAGATCAGGAAAATCCTCTTGCCCAATCTTCTTCACTAAAGGAGACTGAATAGCAATGTCAAAGCATTTCCAACATGCAGTTAAATATTCAATAGTTTAAAAAAAATATATGAATGAAAGTCTGGGAGTTCCAGCACAGGAATAACCAAAAAATTCCCACCCCAGTATGCAAAAGAAACCAGAGTTCACATGCTGCCCTGTTTATCTTACTCATAACAGTGATTCATTTCTTGTTTATGTAGTGATCTTCTTTTATGTGGCTTATGGGTCTTGCTAGCAGCCTCTTCCCACAGCATTTACTGTAAACAGACTGTACAGGGCCAGCCCTGAGAGCACAACCGGTCACCCGCTGGACAAGATTTGTGCTCTAAGCGGGTGGCTGAGGGTGCTGCTGGGGAAGTGACGATTAACACCTTTCTCAGGGGGATCGGCTTCATGTCACCGCACTGGAACGTCACGTCACCTACAAGACAAGCAAGGCGAGGATGTGGGCAGCACGGCAGCCCACGGGCCAAGGCTCAGCAGGGAGAGCCCTCAGGGAGTGCCGTGCACCTGAGTGCCTCTGTTGCTGCACGCCAGATGGGCAGGAAGAACAGTACAGCTCAAATGCCCCCCAGATTCCCCTCCCCCCCAATCCATAGAATCACTTAGGTTGGACAAGACCCTTAAGATCATCAAGTCCAACTGTTACCCTCGCACTGCCAAGACCACCACTAAACCATGTCCCTGAGCACCACATCTACATGTGTTTTAAATACCTCCAGGGATGGGGACTCAACCACTTCCCTAGGCAGCCTGTTCCAGTGCTTGACAACCCTTTCAGTAAATAAATTTTTCCTAATATCCAATCTCAACCTTCCTTGGCACAACTTGAGGCCAAGTTGTCCTCTTGTCCTATCACTTGTTATTTGGGAGAAGAGACTGACACCCACCTGGCTACAACCTCCTTTCAGACAGTTGTAGAGAGCAATAAAGTCTCCACTGAACCTCCTGTTCTCCAGGCTAAACAACCCCAGTTCCCTCAGCCACTTCTTCTAAGACTTGTGCTCTAGACCCTTCACCAGCTTTGCTGGTGGTCTTTGTACACATTCAGATGATGCTTGGTATCTCTCTCAAATGCCACTCCCATGCTGAGATAGGCCATCCACTTAATTATACAGGCAGAACAACACATTAAGAATACAAAGAACAGAAAATATGCTGGTTTCCCAATTATACACTGTATGACATTGCTTTGTTCAGTACAAAGACCTATAAATGCTAGAATTAAGTAAAGGGCTCAAACCGACCAGCTCTGAGCTCTAAGTGGCTGAGAAAAGAAAATGCTTTTTGAATAAGTTCAGAACCTGGGGATTTTTCTCCCCACAGAACTCAAAACTAGCCTATTCTCTAGGATAAGGTATAACTACAGTCCATTTGCAGCTATCCATACACTGGCTTCAAAATTCACTGTCAGCTGCAAAGCCTGCCTAAGAAGCTGGGTGATGGTTAACCGTATGGTTAACTCATATGCTTAACCAGTCTGCAATTATCCTGCTCTCAGTACCAAAGAGCTTCCAAGCTCCTTTAGAGCTGCTGTGTACCCCTGCCAGCAGGGCAGAGGGGCCCTCCCCATAATATTCACCTGCTACTTACTCAGCAAGATTGTCAGTACCTAATTTTGCCTGAGACAAAGAAATGAAATCCATAGGTCTTTAAATTTCCTTCCAGGCCTATATTCTAGTATTTCTACAACTATTTGGAGACACAGACTTTGTCTATTAAAAAATAATCAGACAAAACTGACATGAAGCATCCTTCCTTTTCTATACAGACAGAAATAAGAGAAAAGCTTCATCTTTCTGCCCAGACGCTCTTGTCAGTCCTCCCAGAATATTTCCAAGAATTTCTACTCATCAAGTTTCCTTTGATCCACATAATGGAATTTCTCTCCGAAGGTATTTCACTGTCTGATTATTAGGATTTTCCCCCGTTAGCTAACATTTTATCAGATTTGAGTTAAGCTGACACGTTTGGATGCTTCCTATTCAGCCACTCAGATAAAGATGAGTGTGAAAGCTGTCACAGTATTCAAGAGCCAAGAAAAATCAGTTATTTGGGATCTCTATTTTTTTCCACTCTTTACAAAGTTGAGGGTAATATGGCCACTTTATTTATATGACCATGGCTATATCCTAAGTCTTTAGGATGCTTTAGTACATGAATTAATCAACTTGCGTCACGTAGCAGAAATTTAATATTCTTATTTCAGTAGATCATGAAGTTCAGTATTTCAAAAAAATATAAAAATTATTATACTACATTACTTGCACAGTTCTGAGCATCAACATCAGGCAGAAAACTGATGACATCCTTCAGCTAAAATATAATCATAACTGTTCAATATTGCTACCTAGAATGCTTGAGTGCTCATTAGCTCTGCATGTTTTAAATAATAAATTATGCAGGTCAATGATATAAATAAGTCTAGTGATGGATAATCTTGGAGAAAAAAAAAAAGGTCATTCTAAACCTAGAGAATTTGTGATTGAATTAAAATCAAAAGAGAGATGTTATAAAGTTGAAAAATCACATCATTAACACCTCTGACACCATTTTTCTTTTTAATTACAAGGATACTGAGGATATTTCAGAGACATTAAAAGGGAAAGATCTCTCTTTTTTCCCCAGTTCTTCTAATTTTCACACTTGACAGTAGATTTATATTCACTGCTTTTCCTTGAATAACCAGTTCTGGGTATCTTTCATTTGGTGTGCTCTTGAAAATAAATTAAAAATGATAGGAAACTACCATCATAACTGACACAGGACTTATATATAGTTTAAGTATATAAATGTTCTTTAATTTATTTCTTTCTTTTTCAATGGAGTAAAATTCAAATTTATTTTAATTCAACTTTAAGTTAATTAGATAGTAACTTAGTGACTGTCTTGAAATATAAAGTGCTCTATCCAGAAGTGCAAAGTGACAAGTTAAATTCAGAAACACTTTATTTTTCTGCTGATCTGCTTACTTTCTCCTCTAACAAATCCCCCCTCCACTTTCATAATAGGACAATTACTGGATACTCTTAGAAGCAGCTTAGTCCAAAGTAATGATGATGAAAGAATTTGATAATCTTGCTAGTTTCCAGAAACGAACCTATATGCACAGGATCATTTAACCAGATGTACGCTTTAATCAAGAAAATTGCCAAGAAAGTCAACTGAAGCATCTTGAAAGTCGTAGTATTTTGTAAATCTTCTCCTAAGAGCAATGTATTGACTTCTCCATCCAAGCCATCTCCACGGGAGTGCCAGTTTAAATTACATGCCCTACGCCGAGCATGTGGCTGTGTCAGGTAGCTGGCCTTCTCACTGAAAAGTCAGAGGTTTCTCCAAAAAGCAATTTGTAGTACCAAAATGACTCCCTTGCTTGGTCTGTGAAGGAAGTTGGAGTAACCACAGACTGAGCAAAAGAGGACAAAATCTTGTCTGGATGCCTTTTTCCTTTGTGCCCTGCTCGGAGCCATGCTCAAAGGACTGGCAAAATAACAAAATAAGCAAACTGTGCTGAGAATACCCTGCCTTCGGTCTGCTAACTCATCCTCTGAACTTGCTGCTGGGAAACCACAACTAGCACTGGTCTTTACTTCTGGAAAATATATTCAGATGTTTTAAGGTAAAGCTAAAAATTACTATGCTGAAATTTTACAGGGATGTTACCATACAGGAGAGGGAAGAAAAAAAAAAAGGAAAGAGAGAGAAAGTGCACATACTGTAGTCTCCTTTGGACTCAAATTTGGTGACTCAGCTCAGATGTTAAACATCAGCTCCGATTACAAAACCACCATATAATTTAGACTGGCTGAAAATCTTCCCTAAGGGAAAAAGCCTATAGTTCAGCATAAATCTATATTTTTAAAAAACAGTCTGTGCAGCACATTATTTGGCCAGAGAACAGCTCAGTTAATTCAGAGTGTAACAGAATATTTATTTCAGACCTTTTCAACACATTTTTGTACAGCTCATTTGCAAAGTCAGTCCTATAAACTTTTGTATCTAGCTGGAAACTAAGCCCACACTCATCATATTACCTTAGCTAGTTGAGTAAGGCTTTTCCATCTTCCATCCCACCAGCTGCAACTCCCTTACATCAGGCAGAAGTTACTGCTCAAGCCCACTATAAAAGCCAGTGTGAAGGGTCCTGCATATTTTTCACAGGTCTACAGACCCTGCCCAGCAGCCCATCAGGCACTGCTGTGCTTTCAGTACAACTTATCATATTAATTTTTACACAAAAGCTTCAGCATGGAGCTAGATGGTACACAGAAGATCTGGCCATTGGACAAAAAAGGTCATAAATATGTATCCA
Organism: Aramus guarauna; assembly: GCA_013400195.1. Classification (NCBI taxonomy): domain Eukaryota; kingdom Metazoa; phylum Chordata; class Aves; order Gruiformes; family Aramidae; genus Aramus; species Aramus guarauna. The sequence goes on along the minus strand of VXBL01004890.1, from coordinate 1,290,608 downwards.
GAGACCAGTGTACACATACATACATAAACATACATATAGCTTGGCATGCCTGCAGCTACACCAGTTTTAGAGTGTATTTACTGACATACTGTATGGTCAGTGTAGACATATGTCCCATGTCCCTGCACTGCTATCCCCAAGCTAAGATGGAGTAAGCAAGCCCTAAACCATTTCAAGCTAACTCAGCCAGGTGAACTGCAGTGTTCAACACAGAGAGCTTGGATAACCTGTCTGAATTTGCACTGAAGAGATTATGAAGGGTTCATACAATCCTTTCTGCTGCGGCTGCCAGGCTGCAAGATCTGGCTGGCCTGCAGCTGTATCTTGTCTGTAGTTTAAAACTCATCTGTGTCTTTCACTGGAAGTAGCAATATAAGAACTGCACATAAATGTAAGTGAAATGTACCAGATACACGCTTATTCTCTAGACTATTCACATGAAGCAGCAAAACTTGACATGAAATTTTAGCACAAATTCATAGCCAAGAAGCTTTGTTCCGTATGTATTATACGGCCCCTCAACCTCCCCCTGGAGTGGCAACTACATTAACCAAGTTCACTTCTTTCAGTAATCTTACCTGTAGCACCACTCCTCAAAGAGCTGAGTTCACAAATGAGACAGATACTGGAGGTAGACATGTAGCCATTGAACCCAGTGTATCATGAAACTATGGCCTTGGATAATTCACAAGACAATATTACTCTGTATAAACTTTAGAAATCAGAATCCCCACTGCCAGAAGTTTGATATTCAGTGTTCATGACACTGATATATCTGCTGCTAGTTGCTGTCGATTGGTTGTCCTGAAGAATTTCCCCTGAAGTACTGATGCGGTTGCTCTCAGTTTAGCCTTTTGATGTCAGGTCACACAATCCATCTAAAATATAGCCCCCTTCAAATGTCTATACCAGAAAGACAGAATAGAATTTCTGTGAGAAGCCACTTTGTCACAGGGTGGGAAATGTGAATTTACTGTAATATATGCTTATACTTGTCTATGTGAAACGCTGCAAGAACATAGTAATGACAAGAAAAATGGGTAACCCATTAACTCTCTTGAAACTCCCTCCTGTCTTTAGAATTTCCAGAACACCAGTAGAACCAGACCAGAGTTCCCCAATTATACATCCTCTCCCAAGGCTTCTTCACAACAAGGCACAGTAAAGACCAAAATACAGACCTTTTACAGAAAAGAACAATTTAGCATTTGTCTGTCCAGAAAAGTAGGGAAAGTAAATAAACATGTAACCGAAGAAAGAGTACAATGCCAAAAAGCCTGACAAACAGCAAAGAAAAGATGTGTTCCTTTGAAAAAAGAAAGGAAAACTGCCAGGCCAAAAAAGCCACAATTCAAAAAGCCATTTATAAAATAATGCACTTGACAGAAGAAGTAGTACAATTATTTACTACTTACTGCCAACCAGAGTAGTTCTGCAGTTTCATTCCAAGTCTCTGCAATGCAGATACTATTCAATGAGTGTCACATCCATAAATGACAGCTGTATTTTAGTGATACTCAACAGAGTCTGATTTAAGTATTTATTTGGCAGTTATTAAAAGCTAGTATATATACTATGCAATAAGCAATTATAAAACTTTATTTTTATTCCATTTTAAACTGGAAATCCATTCTATACTGATAGAAATGCCTAGAATATACAATGAATATGAACGAACATTCATTGTTCCACCCATCCAGGTCCAAATCCAATACAATCATTCCCATTATCAAGCCTGCACAAGCTCAGTTTTCTACCATATAAAATTGATTTCACTTACTGAAATGGTATCAAACAACCACAGAGCAGGTACATCTCTCACACAGAGATTCCCACATTATCAGGAAATACAGGAATGCTGTTTTCCTCTCAAAGCAGCACACCAATTCATCATCTTATTTATTCATTTTCGTCACAAAGTGGATATTATCAACTTGAAAAATTGCATTTCTTTGTGTAAAACATATATTCACTGACTTCAAATTCAAGAATTCCATAACTGAAAGATGCTAGCAGACTAAAATAGAATAAAAAAAAAGAGTGCCCACTGGTCTGTAGATAAGTAATTTCCCCAATTCCCCATTTTTTGAAAGTTCTAGCCTGGAAAAACTGACTGGGAAGTGGGGGTGGAAGGTGTCTAAAAAAGACTCAGTTGGTCTCCTTAAAAAACAAAGTCAAATTAAAAACCAAAACCAACTCAAAGCTTTGTGTACCTAAGTCTTATAAATAAACTACAGATACAATCAGTAGATTAGGAAAACAGGAAACCATTATTTTTAAAAACTGACAAATTTTGCTGGAATGAATCTAACTGTCCATCAGTATACGTTCAAATTTCCATCCTCCTGTCCCTTTTACCCTTCTGGTACTTCAATTAGGAACATTTTACCAGTTATAATCTCCTCCCAAAAAAGACTGCATTTCCATAAGGATTTGAGGAGACTCTTTGGCTGAAATAAAATGCCAGAACATTTCTGCTTGCCTACAGTTCAATGGAGCTTTTTGCCTGATAATATACTAAGCAATCAGCTACCCAAGATGTCCCTGAAACTAGCAGGACTAGCAGAAGAACTCTTAGGCCGGCTCTAAGGCAATGACTTTTGCTTGCTAACGGTGCAAGGAACCTCCTTAAACAGGAGGTGCCGTTAGCAAAAACATTTCAATACGTTCAATGCATAACACTATTCCTAGATTCACTAGGAATTTCTTTTAATCAGCTTTTCTTCAATTCCCTGTCTTCATAACACTTCAAAACACATAAGAACTTGTAGCTAAAAGGTAAAAATTAGCCCCATATTCATATATACTTTTTTGAGCTGAACTTACAGCATTACCACAGTAACTAACACACTGCTAAAAAGCGGTGCTGACTGTTCAGTATATTGTTACAAATATTGCAGAGAATCAAATAACTATGAATGTAATCTTTGCAGAAACTAGCTATGTTAAGCCCTTAAGATTTCTTCCCCTAGAAAACTTACCTGCTCTCCACTCTTTTAAACTGTTTCCTTATAACCTGCAAAAAAAGAGCCCAGAATAAGAAAAAAACCAGCTATTTGTCCGCATTCTGTTGGTACTGTTTGCCTGTAGTATACAGAGATGCTGATCTTCAACTTCAATAAATCCAAATAGAAAGTCAGTAGGGCAGTACACCAAGGTGTTGATGATACTACCCTCTGTACTTACAGGATATATCACTTCTAATACTCAACACACTTTGGCTCTAAAACAAACCAGGTCTTTTGGTTGTCTTTTACAGACCAGAAAATAATGACATACAAACATTTCCAAGTCTAACAACTTGTTTTAAAGAAATGCAAATTGCAATTTCATATCCTACTTCAGGTTTTCCCTAGAAATACAATTTATCTCAGAATTTCACGCTTGAATACTACGGCAGAATTCTTATGCACCAACTGCTTAACTATTTTTTTTGAAAACACTACTTAAATAATTTTAAGCAAACATTTTAGCTGGATAATTCAAGAAACAGAGCACTTCATTTTAGTAAAAAGAAATCAGATTGGTATCTAGTTACTCTCTTCTGGACAAATGTTCTTCCACAACTGTGTGAGTCAGATGAATTATTTTATATCAAAAGGTTATTAACAGAAGATGGATGCATTTGTTGCAGTGTAGCAAGAACATCAGTAGGACACTTAGACATACCTTATGCCATACAAAGTCCCTGTCTGCTTAATGCTAAACATCTGCAGTGCAATCACTGAAGCTGTCAGAGGTAAGGGCCACAGCTCTGCGGAAACACAGTCTACTTCAGGTGACAGGCTAAAAGCACAAAGAAACGCCCTAAATTTAAAAGAAAGAACTGGAAGAAAAAAGGAAAATGGACAGAAAAAAAACCCCTTTCCCTTCTTAACAGTTTACGACGTGTAATTACACTCAAGAGAAGAGAAAAATGGTTAAAAGCCCTCAGGAATTCCCCTATGACAAAAAGATACTCCTGTAATGACTCACATACGCCGCCATCACCTGCAAGCGTACCCAATACACATTTGTCTGTGCCTAGTCTGCGTTCTCTTTATGAGAAAAGTATTTGAGCTAGAATGCAGACCACAAGGGAGTTAGAGATATCAAAGCTATCACCGCCCATGCTTCCTTGCCTGTGAGTACACATTACAATTCATTATTTAGTTCAGTGATCGTATACTGTAATTTTTTTCTTGCAGGACTCCTGCTGCATTTGATGCTTTCCTTGGTTCCTGCACTAAATGAAGCAGAAATCCTTCAGAATCTAAATGAACAATTAATGAAAAGACAACAATACGAAGTGGCCTATATAAAGATGAGGCCTATTATAAATTAATACTTTTACTATTAAATATGCATGAGTTGTTAATAAGTAGAGCTAAAAATAGAGACATGTATCACAGGATTTCTCCAAGCTGTACAACTTTCATTCATCTTCATCCTGCAAAGAAACGGGCCATTGCTAAAAGGACTCTCACTGTGCATCTTTACAGTGTTGTCATTGGCCCTAATTTACCATTGCACACACACCCACCAAAAAAAAAAAAAAAAAGCAGCCTCTGGGATCCAGGCATAAAGGATTCTGAAGATCTCTACCCTCTGCCATAAGGTTTGAAGGAATCTGTAGCAAACTGCGTGGGTTTTCATAGCCCATTCACCCATCGACCAACAGGCACACATCTCTCAGCAGCCTAGTCCCCATCCCCAATTTCTGTGTTGAGAAAGAATCCATTTGAAAGACGACTCCTGCATCATAACAAATTGCAGCAGATGTAACCACTAGACTTAAACTGAAATAACTATTTACATCTTTACTTCTTAATCTCAGTATTTCATTTTTTAAATACACATTCTCCTCATTCCTTCATCATCTCACCAAGGAAAGACAACTAAAATTAAGCCAAATGCAACAAAAGCAAATATTCTGTTTGCATTTTAACATTCATTTCTAACATCAGGTCACCTTACAGATATAAATTAACAAAAGACTTTAATAAAGACTGCGCTAATTCTGGCTGAGAGTGAGCACATTCTGGAACACAGCACAATTCTATATAAATCCACCCCAGGGCGTAGGTGCTGCAGCACCAGGAAACGGAAGAAGATTGAAATCAGTGTTTATAAATACAGCCAAGAAATCCTAGCACACATACTACCAAATATATAAACAGAAGTTAAGACAATCTCATCTGGAGCCCTCAATTTCCTATGCTTATTTATGTTGAGGATATTTTTTTTAAGGCATTTTTGTTTGTGTACTCATGTTTTTAAGATGACCTTGGAGTATTTAAATCAAAGCACGTGTATTGAGTTAGCAGTTGCTAATGCTGTGTGGTAAAAGGAAACAAAAACAAAGACATCATTGCACACTGCATTCTAGTATCATCTTAAATTACTCTGAAATCTGTATTATAAAAATAATTATGGTTTGATTTTTAATTTTCTGTATTTCTCAATGTATAACAACAAAAAGTAATTTAAACAACATCATTCCTAATTAAAAAGACCCCCACCACCTTACAGTAGAGCTAATGATGGGCTTTTTATGGATAAATAAGTATTTTAAAAGAAGAGTTTCTAAAAACAAAAACATTTGTATCACTTATTACCCTTTTAATCTTTTTTCTGAGATTCAGTACAAAGGTGTGATAACATGACAGGGATTTTCACTTCAATATCCTTGGCTTAGTCTTTGTGAAGACAATTTCGATTTTGAGATTTTCATAGACATACAGCTACTACTGCAGAGTAAAACTGACGTGACTTTCTGGAAGCTCAAAATATTATGGGCAAAGCACACTTTTCTTCCCTCCTCAGAGCTTCATCCTAGTAAGCACTCAAGATTTATGTTTGGTTGCCCTAATACACATTATAGTCGCAGTGATCAGAGAGACAGATTTTTTTTCAGATGTTTCAGAATAAATTGGTCTTTTATTACAGCTGTAGAAATACACAGAACCAGGAAAAAGAGAGAGACCCATCATTGACAGCTTTTGTTACTTTGGTGCCTTTACTACTCACAGGTGCACTCTGGACTTCAAACAAACATGCCTCCCTGACCATCCAGGATCCAGGGTTTGCAGGGTGTCCAGCATTCGTGGGGTTTTTTTGATGGGTTTGGTTTTTCTTTTTTTAAGAAGAAGTTCAGGATTTTTCATCTGGTACAATATTAGGTCCATCTGTTGTTCTTTTTTCTGTCCTCATCCAGAATATGTTGTCTCTCAATATCTTATTTCTCTACAATGGCAGGACGAGATTCCTTCTTAACCATCTCACCACCCTTAAGCTCTCCAAGTACCTCAAAAGGAGTCTGTTGCAGCATGATCCAACAACAACCTCTTTCCTCCAACACAGCTCAGCCTTCAAAATCCCATTTGTCCTAGAGCAGCCATCTCTCTATCTCTGTGCACACTCCAAATACCAAGTTTTAACAATATGGTTATTAATCTTGCATCAAGCACAAGAATTCCTCCCATCCCTACACTCTGGGCACTAGCTTGCAGGGATGGCCACGATAGCAGGAGAGGCAACCAACCATACATTCAAGGTAAAGTTTGTAGTCTGGCATCCATTTCCAAAAGGTGAAAGATATCAAAAGCTCTATGTCTATCACGTAAGAGAAGCATTCACCACTTTGGTATATACAGGGAAAGTTTTCTTAATGCTCAATAGGGCACTCCCAGTTTTCCTGTCTGTCTCCCACTGGTAACTGAGAAGAGCATAACAAAATACTAGTGACTCTGAAAAGTATTCCTATATTTCCTATCTTCTCACATCATAAAAATGAATGGGAAAAGATACAGCTAGATATACTTGTGAAAATCAGGGCCTAACAAGGACATCAACTTTGACTTTAGCTGATGATTTGAGTAGTGAGGATGACAGCTACAGCACGGTGCCATTTTGCAGATCTCATGCAGAACCTGGCCCCAGAGAATAGTAAAGTCAGATTCATCTAAAAGGTTTCCATTATGTGTGAATAAATTCTATTTATTCATTTATTTTAAAGCATGAGCAGGAATTTGGAGAAAGAGTAGCCTCTTCCCCTCAAGAAAACAAGAAGAAAAAAAAAAAGCTGGCAGCCAGATGCCTAACTCACACTGGGACTGTACAGTGGGGGAGGGAGCAGCTTATTCTCCTTCTGTATTGCCTGTGCAAATCTCCTGTCTCTTAATATCCAAAGAATAGTATGAAATGCTTTAGTTTAATCTAGCAAAAAAACCTGATTGAAAACAGCTAACTTGATCAAAACCCAATGATATAAAAGAAGAAAAGGAAGAAAAGTGGGGGACACCCTATCCTGGTTGGTTGGGGGTTTTTTCTTGTTAATGGAATTGTCCCTGCATTTTCCCACATTTAGAAGCTAACTTCACGGGGTGACATTCCCAAAAAGTAAGCTGCATTGCATCTTTCAGGTTAGATAATGCCACTGCCTCTGTGTCAGGCCTTCACTCGTGCCAAACTGTCACAGCCAACCTCTGTTGTAGGTTATTACTAAGCAGAATTAAAGAGAAATCTCTAGAAACAAATGTCTGCATACTGTCTGGACTTCATAATTTGCCAAAACTACAATGTCATTATTTTAAGACATATGAATGAAGTCTCCTATCAACACTGCTGGTTAGCTGGTGGTTTTCTATGTAGTTTGAGACTGCTTTGATTTTGTTTGTCTAATAAATGATATGAGTCTATGATTCCAGTCAAATTACTAATTATTACTACTCCCTATGAGGTAGTTACAGTAGGTCAGTGATAAAAAATGTCAGGTTTAGACAATCACCCTTCCATCAGGTTCCAGAGTAGTGAGTTTAAGCTGTGTTTTCTGAGCAGCAGTAGCAGCCCAATCAAGCGAAGGAAGTTGTCATACTTCACTAACAATCCTACCCCACCCTGTAATGTATACACAAACCTCAGATGAAAATACAAACAAATCTTACAGCTGCCAACATCAAAAACTCAGGAAGGATGCTGGAACTGCAAAAGAATACCAGTTATTAGACAAAGAAGTGGTACAATAGAAAAAACACTTTTTAAAATAATGCTGCTAGAACCTAGAATCTGAACGCCTCAGAAAGTCACAAACATCATGAGAAGCAGCTGCCATCACAACCACACAAGGTGACAAGACAGGTCTGCTGCTCAGGTGCCGTAGCTTTATAGATGCTGAGGAATCAGATCACTTGTTCATTCAAAAAGCTTCACTGGAAGCCTTTCGTAACACCCTGAAAGACTCCAATACACAACCAGTGATGCCAAATGCAGTTGGGAAAGCAGAGACTGCTGAAAATGGCGCAACAAGCCTCCAGGACTAATGTAACGTCAACTGTATTAGTTAACTTCAAATTAATATCCCTACTGGGCATCACAAAAGTTTTGAATCCAAGTGTCATGACACTGGGTCATCAGTTTGTGACCAGCAGATGAAAACCACCAGAAATTCAGACATTTTTCACTTGTACTGACTGTAGGAAACAAAGCAGACTATTTTAAAAGTCATCGACACAAATATAATTGCTTTAAATCCACTTCTCCTTGGTCACAGAGGAACATATGCCAGTGTTGCTGGCATCCCTGCAGATGCTATATCTTGTCTAGAACAAAAATAGAGCTTCAATTATAAAACATGATATTCTGAAGCACACTTATTTTCTAATATATTTTATTAGTAAAGAAAAAATTGCTTTATAATTGCATCCAACCTAACACGGAGGTAAAAGTAGTTACCCACTGCAGCTGACCAGACGTTATTGATCAACTCTGAGCAGATATGCACATGGCATACACTGATACCAACAGCTTTCCATGAAAATAACTTTCTGAAACCTACTACTTTGCTTCCAGGCACTTTCTAAAAAATTAGCACCAGAAGTGCTGGGTTAGCAAAACCCATCTGTACTGCAGTGGATTAGCAGCATAAATTTGGATCTTTGCTGTAATTGTGCATCTTCCTTGATACCTTACCTTAGAGCTACAGTTCCTGAAGCAAATGGTAATAAAAGGCGTAGCAAAGGAACACTTAGAGTGCCAGAGCACACTTGTGGCATTTAAGTGTTAAGACATGCAAACCGATCCTTCTGATGCAAGGGAAAAACCCTAGGATAATATGCCAACCTTCAAAGCAAACTGTCAAATACTTATTTTATAATAAATAAGGACAAACGTTTGGCATAAGTAACAACAAGCAGTTTCAAAACTAAAGCACAGCATGACAGCAAATGATGAGGTGTTAAAATTTGCTTTCTTCGCTAGGGATGCCAGTGCCGTAGCCAACCTCTCAGGTCCTGAACTACATCCAGCGGCTGCCAGAGCCTGCACATGCCTGTGTGGGTCAAGGTGAGATGTGCTCAGTCTGGAATCATCCTCACCACTCGCAGAGCAGCAGACATCAACGCAGAAGAAGCTGGTGCTGATCTACCAGAGTTCAGCTCTGCCCGGCAGAGGCACAAGGAGCATAGGTTACACAAAAGCAAATCGATAGGCTGTTAAAAAGTGTTAATAGCACACTTAGTGGTTGGACAGACCATTTTGCAGAGGGAGAGGCATGGTAATTAAAAGATCAGAAAATACTGCCACAGATCCATCAGGGAACTTTCCAGCAGGTCAGAAAATTAAATTGTTCCCATTATATGTCATGTCACTGGCCTTTCAGAGCTAACCAAAATCTGCAATTCTCTCACATCACTCTTCAAATAGTTGCACTTGTGTGCACAGCCAATGCAGGCCGTCTCCTGGCACCAGCGGCTGAAAGGCGCCTGGGTTTCATGCTCTAACACTGCACTCAGAATAGCTTACAAAGGCTCACAGAGTATGATACATGCACCACATTTTAACCAGTGTCCAGCTAGGAACACACTAAGAAATGTGTGGTGGGGGGGTTTGTTGGTTTGGTTGGTTGTGGTTTTGGGGGGGGTTTGGTTTTTAAATCAGGCAAGACCACCGGAAATTCTTTTAAGCCACCAGGACAGTACCTCCTGCTACCTAAATCATGCCAGTAGCCTATAATTAAGAATGTATGATATAATAGGCACTGAAATTCCTGGAGATTACAGAATACCACAGAGGATGTCAAAAGGTGTCATAAGCCAAGCAACAGAAAAAGTAATTTAAGCATATGAGACCAAAAAAACAATTCCTGAAAAATACATAACTCCTTAATGCTAAAAAGTATAATTTTGGATACTGTCTACATTTGATGAGCAATAACCAAAGAGATCCAAATATAACATGCCTTTTTATAGCTCTCTTAGAATCGACATAACACAGAAACGTTCCTCAGTCTGTAAGGTACAAACATGTCTTCCAGTTGTAATTGGTAGGGCACACAGTAAAATGTAATTTAACATTAGCCAGCACAGTGCAGCCCATGGAACATCATCCCTGCAGTATCAATTGTGGCCAGAGGATATCCCCCCCCCCCAACATTTAGTGGATGAACTCAAGCCCGCACACAAACATATGCTGAGCAGGTAAAGGCCGGCTCAATTCCTGTTGAAATTAATAGGAGCCTCTCTGCCACGTCGGAGTGCCTGGGGATGAGGACCAGATTGAAAGGCTAGGGTAAAGCCTAGAATGCAATGTCCCTTAGGTCTTTCAAATAAAATAACATTCTCATGAGAAAAAGCTCTAACAAAATTGAGAACTCATTTTCTTAATCATAGAATGAAACAAGCTCAGAAATACCTTTAATGTAGCAAATATTTTACTCACTTCAGACTTCCAATTTGAAGATGTCATTTCCTGTAAGCACCATGAAGCCTAACCTCATAACAGGCATAAAAGCCAGAGCTAAAATGGCCATTTCTCCTTACCTGGAATTCATAATAGTCATGGTTCAGATATGACTAAACTCTTCTATTAGAGTGCCAGTGAAACATTCAGCTTCACACAATCAACTGTCTCATGGGCATTATTAGTTGCTTGGGGTGGGGGTGTTTGTGGTTTGCTTGGGGTTTTTTTTGGGGGGAGGGGGTGTTGGGTTTTGTTTGTTTGTTTTAAAGCATTACCATTTCCAATTATTCAACAAAGTGGCATAGGCACCCTGCATTTCATAACATGCCATTATTTTTGTTAAAGATTAAAATAGAAGTAGGTGAGATACTGGAAATAAAAAAAAAAAATCTATTTTACATCTAACATTAACCTCACCTTAGAATAACAGATACATGTTTCTAAAAGAACTTACATTCTTATGAGGCAGGTTTTAAGATCTATACAAGGGAGCAGGACGGGGAGCAAAATGGAGTGGTAAAGAGGCAGGAACTGGTCAGAGGCAATCTGAATGTGCATAATGAAATTTCTTAAGTAATCAGAGTTCCAGGACTAAATCTCTAGTCTTAATGTTATGCTGTTAAATAAATATAAAACCCACAGAAACCACTGTTACTTTTAAAGCAGATTTTTCATGACTGTCTGGGTTTGTGGTTCTTCCTCCTCCATTTGCTTCAAGATTCCTTATCAGAATGTGTCAACATCATCTTAACCGTCCCTGAAACACCTTTCAAAGTATGATACACTAAGAAAAGGGTTTAAGCCCTCCCAACACATTCAACTGAGAATTGCTATATAAAGCTCTCCTCACTTCTCCTTCACAGCATCCCTGACAGCTTCTCTAATTGGTACCTGATAGGTGTTAGTACTATATTGCCATTAACTATGTGAATATTTAAAATTACTTTCAAAATATTTATGTAAAAAGACTGAAAAGTATTGTCAGAGTTCATATTGTTGATCTTGTTACCAATTATTTTTAATAGATACCACTAGGATCTAAGATTTGAGAAACTGAATGACAAAACACTATGCACAAGCCACGCTGCCAGGAACAGTTATCCAGAGCCATATTTTATTTAAGAGAAAAACTGTCACCCTCCAATAAACAGAGGATTTTATTATCAAGCTGTTTGTTAATCCGTACAATTTGTATGTAGTCAATGAATTCAACTGATAAAACTACCTTGAAATGCCTAATTAGATATTTAGAGAAGTAGAGTATTCCTAATGTTTTACTAAATACAGTACATTTACAAAAGCAGACTTTGAAATTAAAAATTAACAAGCTATTAATAGGATGAGACAGCTTGTGACTCATTGTCTAACAAAGGAAACATGTCAGGGAACAAAAAAAAAAAAATCTGTAGACTCCAAGTATGACATTTTAAAGCTATAGACACAAGCAATTTATTTTCGTTATTAAACTCAACAGGGTGATGTGTTCTCCAAGGGGACAAAATCAACTAAGAGAAGTGAATATGCCAACCAGGAAAACATGGCCAACATTCAATAAAAAAGCAGTCATGTCAGATGATGTCATGTCCTAAAAAACAAAGGAAAGAAGGGGGAGCTCTCTTGCACATCATAAAGAGATCTCTGTTAAAAATTTTTCATTAAGCTTTTTGCCACCATTTCTTGTGTTTTCCTAAAATTTTTATCCTCGGAAATCTTTGCAGATTTCATTCAATCTAGTCCCACGTCTGCAAACCAGAACAGTAATAGAAGAAAATGTGCATGCTTTGATTGTCAAGATGGACTTTGAAAAAAGCACAAATCTTGCTGCCTGCTCTTACTTTCACCATTCTCTTTTGCCTCATGGAAAATTTTAATCTGTACCCTGGCGAATGTAGAAGTACAATAGTTTGAAACTAAGCATTTGAATAGAGAGATTGAAGTTTATTTCAGCAATTACTCTTTTAAGATTAAAACAAAGGCAAAGTTCTCCTTAAATTAAATACTTCAACTGCACTGCTCTCAAATATTATGGTGCTTTTGATAAAGTCCAATTTATTTATCAGGAGAAACCTACTCTTTTTAGATTCTTATAAACCAATAACTTTTCTTCTCCAATCCTTCTTGTGAGAAAAGCTTAAACTAAAGTAAGGGGCTGATGTTCCAGCCTCTGTTGGACAAGACACTGGTTCTAGCTTGACTGCATCAGTACTTTGCCCAAACTCTTATTCTCACATTGCATTTATGAGTTTAGATTATACAACTACAGTCACTAAAGGCACCCATAATTTGGTAAGCTTTTGGTATTCCCTTTATTTCCTTTCTTTTCCTAAGGATAACAGCCTCAATTCTTTTTATAGACTTTTTTAGGAATGGTATTTTTCCATGCCTCTAGTTCCCAAAAGTTATTGCAGTGATCAAGTGCATGTTCCTAAAGTCCTTTAATGCCCTATAAGGGGAACGTGTAAGTTTGAGGGTAATCACACAACCCGTCCAGCACTCAAAGATATTATATCTCACCACAGTGAAATAAGTAAAAGGAAGATTTATCACAGATCAGTCTCTTACATATATGATCTTTTCCTATACAAAGAAAAGTGTACCGTTTTATTTCTCCTAAAGAATTCACTTTGATAAAATTGTGATGTTTCTGATAAACCAATTCAGTGCCAGCAAAGTTGGCCAAAAATAATGGAAAACTAGTCCAAATTGCCTAATGTGGAAAGACTGCCAAACTCTCCACAGCAAGTGGCTGACTTTCTCTATTTTCATGTAAAAATATTTATCAGTTTTTACCCAACAGTAACTACACTGATTTTTTTAAAGCTGTAGTGAACATTTGTAAAGCACTGTATTGATTCACATGCAATGCACCTTTCATTCTGAGCAGACTTTTATTTTTTGAGGAGCAGAAATGAAAAAGGTTCGTAAAACATGTCAAAAACCTAGCCCTATGTGGAGTATGGGCACTCTCTGCCTCCCACCCAGACTGTCTCTACTTTCCTTTCTTCTGCTTCACTTTTTGGCAGATTGTTTTCTGTCAAGACAGACATGGGATGCCGAAGCCTTCTCAGCACTGTTTTCTCGGTGCAGTAGCACTGGCTTTCAGCCAGCTCCCCAGAGGAGGGCTAGAGCATCCTTCTCCTCCTTTTCTGATCCCCTCCATCAAACCCAACCAAATGTACTGCCACCTTTCCAAAGGAAGGGACCCAAAGTCCCACAAGGGACCTCAGTCCTGCTGCCTCACAACTGATCACTGCTTTCAGAGAACGACTCTTCTGTTCCACACCTAACTATAACAGAGTCTTACAGTCAAACCAACAGGGTTGCAACTAAACATGCCAAATGGCAGATTAAAACAACATTTTGCTGCCAAGGTGAAACACTTTTAAACAGCAGAATTGTTTTTAATGAAGCTTCAACATCCTTATGCTATAATTTTTTATGTTTGCAACTTTTCTTCATATGACAGCCTGTCTCTGCCACCTTAGTCTACTACCGTCACTCTGAGTTACTTAAGCATATTTCTGTGGTTCTCCCAATATAGCCTGCTAACACAACCCAACTTGGCCAACTAATACTATAAACAAGCAAAGCAAAGTTGGTATCTCTAAATGCAATTGTTAAAAAAACCTGTCCAACACAAGCCAAGGCTCAATACAAATACAATACCTTGAGATATTACTAATGTATAGAGCTCTGAATTCCTGAGATTTTACGTTTATGAAAAAGTTTTACAAAGCCAATTTATATTCTTTCTACACAATTTTGGAGTAATATGAAGAAATAGAATCTAAAGTATGAATTTTAACTACACATAATGCACCTCACCACATCTCATCACCATCGCTGGGAAAATAAAAAACTTTTCTGCTTTCTTCCATGCTGGCACTGCAATTGCAAAGAAAGACTGTGGTTAAATGTATACAGCTAGCTCCAATGACTTTTACTGCTGTTTTTTATTAGTGGCAAAACAATTTCTCAGCAATCATCTTCCCTTCAGAATTAAAACCACAACACTCAGACATGAGGTTTTTCTCCTCCCAAAATCTCCAATAATAATTCATACTTAGTGTTCCCTCAGTGACATGGGAAAGTGGTGAAAGACATATCCACAAAGAGAGAGAACGAGAGCTTCCTGTCTAGAGGAATATGAGTACATTTTCTCTTTTTAAAAGCATTTATCAAACTGGTGATTCCAAGCTAGCACTCCTGTGTGAAGCTGACCATATATCAGCCTTTTAATCTGAAAGACTATGTCTAAACACCACCAATTAATTCCACTTCTCTGTTTTCTCACTTGAGCATAAACTATTCTGTTCTGGCTTTCTGCGAATGAGAAAAATAAACAAACTTTCACACAGCTTCAGAGTCATAAGCACCAAATTTGTAATGACAGAAAAAATATCGGAGAAATCTGCTTTCCAATTAATGCAAGAAAAAAAAACCTTGGATTATAGTGTTGGATTGATTTTTACCTCAGATAAATATTTTGAGGATGTTATAAAATATTATTTCTTTCTAAGTAGTTTATTGTGAATTCACACAGATCTTTTCAATGTAGTTAAAACCCTGCTACATTGTAGCTGGGATTTAAGAGGACTCCTTTCTACTTTAGTAAATGCATAATATAATTAACTTGATTTCTCTAATCTAAGAGAAGAACTAAACCTAATCAGCAAGAAGAAATCAACAATAATTTAATTTGATCCTGCATCAAGGCATCTATGGGTGGTAGGAGAGAGAAGCATTATGTATAGCACAGCAGTCATCTGCCTCTTATCTCAAGTGTCTTTTTCTGTCTTAGTCCTTTCTGAGTAATGAATCTGACTTTATAGAAACATCGTTTCCTAAAAGTACGTAAGAAGGGCAGGAGAAAGATGAAAGCATTAAACCATTTACCAATTCATTAATTCATCACTGATTGGAATTGAAATCAGTATTTCCACCAAGTTCACCAACAGAGTTGATCTTTTCTTTAGGTCACTTACAGCATCATCCATTATTGTATTAGAACATACATTCATTAGTTACAAACAGAACACAGACATAGGTATATCACATAAATGGCCATAATATATGATTACATAAATGCTAGAATGAAAGCAGTTTTGCCTTCCCTCTTGACATTCACAAGGTGTAGCAGGTGTTTTCCAAAAATCAAATACACTCAGAGCACTCGTTCATAAAGATGTTGACTCTGAAGGGACTATGATCCACTGGTGGAGTGTGAAAACCCCCATAGGAATTTCTGGTAGCTACAGATACTTTTCAGAGCCTCCTGAGAGCAGCAAGACTCACCAGAATTCTGTCAAAATAGTGTTGGTGCTACTGGAGGAAACCACCTGCAACAAGAGTTGAAGGTCCTAAACCAGAAAATGGTGTAAAAAACCTTACCAAAAACTTCCTACTCTTCAGCAGCACAGAAAACTGCAAGTTAGTAATACCTGGGAATCAAACATGCAGCACAGATCATAAGACAGCTCTTAAATCACAGTGTAATACCAATGACAGACACCACAAGCTAGGCTGTTCACAGCATATTGGTTAGAACCCCATCAGGTATCCCTTCCCCAGCACTTGTGCCTAACAAGTTGTTTAAATTAAGGAAACTGTTGCAGTACTAAAGTAATACTAAGAACTTAAGCAAGACATAAAAAGCTTTAGGTTTTCACTGTTGTTCCAAGATACCACAGGAATGACTCTGTTTCTTCATTTCAGATTGGGCCTAACTAGTACAGTTACACCTTCATTAGTTATTTTCTGATAAACATGTTAGAATGAGCATTACAGTACCTTATTGACTGCATACCATTATTGTTCTCATCTACATATACTACTACAAAGGCAAGTTGCCTGAAAACTTACCTTCCAAGAGCTAAGCTCAATTACTTTTTTTTTTTACATAATTGCACAGTTATGACCCAAATGTTGAATAGGCTGTCAAATCTAGACTAAAACACTATTTCTGCAGTTCAGTAAATTGCTGTTTATGCTCACAGTAGCCAGTCAAATCATGCTAGATTGCAGGGGATGAATGCTCTCTAATCAGAGTGAATTTCACATAGGAATGTATCTCAGGTCATATTAAGATACTAAGATAATAACAAGTATACAATAAAATTTGTTTTCACACCAGGTTAGTAGAGTAAATGATAAAATGAAGTTATACAATGCATATTTGAAAAATTAATACAAACTTCCAGCACAAGGATATCAAGTCACAAGTACAGTAGAAAACCAGCCAAAGAATAAAAGATTGAGGCTGCTTTCACAAAGCTGCAGGTTTCAAGAGATTTCAGATGGGATGTGGCATGGATAGTAAAACCCAGGTGTTTTTAAAGTCCATAAAAATTACATATTCCAATTTCCTTCCAAGAAGCTTTCCTGATAAGAGGTTTTGCTAATTCCTTTCAGGGCTCACTCCTTCTCTGTAGTAACCCCACTTCTCGTCTCCCCAGCAGTGGCCCATGCCCTGGGGTTGCGGAGGCCTTCCCTTCCCCTAACCTTCAGGGCTGAACTACGCAGCATCAGCCGCATTCAGGAGGGAATGCTCAACTCTGGCATCCTTTATTGTCTCCTATTTATATTCACACTTCTAAAAGATATTTCCTGAACATAGGAAAAACAATCAGCATGACCTTAAAGTTGTTTTATGCATGGGGTTGCATCTACAGCAACGAGCAGAAAGCCATCCTTACTCAACATTGCTCTTAAATTATGCAGCTTTTGCTGCTGTGGATAGTAAATCATTCATAAGTTTAGCATTAGGGAATTGGAAATGAATTAGCTACAGTGTGCTCTGATACACGGTAACAATGTGTGAGCAAAACTGTTATGTAAATATTCATACGTTTTTCTATTTAAATACTATACACTGAGTGAATAGTCCAGAGACTACTTAGCCCCCCTGTAACCAAGGCAACAGGAGCTGCCACACAGCTCGATTCTACTATGTCTCAGTTCTGGATTTTCATTTTTTCTGTTGTAAAATGGAAAGGATGTCTGTGTTGTGTAGGCACACACATACACGTTTACATATTATATATAATTATAAAAAATGTGCGCGTATACACATCCATATATTTATACACATGCATATAAGTATGTGAATGGAAATTACTAGAGTTGAAGTTACAATTTTTTTAAATCTCAAATTCAAAAGCTTAACTAGATAAAAAAATTAAGATGTTTTGTATTTGCAAGTAGAGGCCCTTGCTCCAGAGAAGCTCACATACCAGACACACACGAATCCATGTTTACAAATGTATTTATGATGTTAAATTATACAATCCTTACGCAGCACTTCGACAAAACTCATGCCAAGTATTCAAATTCAGTCAGACATGGGTACAGACCCCTAAATATTTTATATAAATAAAATTCATCAGTGCACAGATGAAGGAAGGAGCTCATAACACCCATTTGTTAGAGCTGAGCCTCCAAAAATATTTAATAGTCTTTAGGAGAATCTTTCATATAACTTTGTATCATTTCTCCCACACAAATATTATTTTTTAGGTCCATAACTACATTTGTGGAGAACAAAGCCTTTGTTCCTTTTGAAGAGGGATATGCCTTCACCCTAAATTACCCATACACTTATCAAATTTGATGTATGTATTTTTTCCAAGATTAAATGGAAAACCATTTTCAGTGAGTGACTAATACATAAATGCTTTTGATAGCTGCTACTTCACTCTTCTAATGTTATTTTTTAGGAAATTTTACTGTTGCAGTTGAAATTATATTGAAACACTCCATATTACTCTTCATTTCTGCAGAACATGCACACTTCAACTTTTACCACATGTAATAATTATTTTGTGGAAGACCTCCACAAGAAGATGTTGCAACATCTATCTGATGTTGATTATTTATGAAGCCTGCAACACTATAATATTCCAGAGACATTTATAAATTACACATTTACCACCAGTGAGTCATCACAGTATCTGCATTCATTGGTATTTATAACAAACAATGGCAATGCACAAAACCCCCACATGAAAATAGACGGATATCATGGACGGATCATCATTATGGAAGAAAAAGAAGATCCTCAAAATTACAGACATCCCTTGAACACGTATTACTGGAGTAAAATACGATACAATACAAAAATAATCTGTTTCCATGCAAGTCATAGAAATATGTTGGAATGAGAGATGTCTGAATAAAATGCATTTCATTCAGAATGTTCAAAATCAAAAGATGAAACTGAGGAACTGTGCTGACAGGCAAGAAAACCTGCTAACAATAGTTACAGGCTAATACCACTGCAATACAGTAACAATCCTTTACTTTGCATAGTATTATTTTATTTATTATATTCTATAGCTCATCTGCCCCTTCATTATCTGTAGATTTTTCTCTTTGTACTCCTTTTGCCGGTACTTTTCTAAGTCCTCTAACAACATGAAACACTACAGAATTATGAAATTATTACTATGCTTCTAGGACTGTCAGGTTTTTGTTTTCCTTCATATATTAAAAATCAAAATCTATAAAGACAAAATATTACACTCACCATCATGTATATCAACACAATAAAACTCATAATTTAAAATTAGATTTATAATACTTTAAATCTGGATTTAGAGGATCCCTGTATATCCAAAAATTGCAGCATGCAATACTACCATACCCTAAAAGCAAATTGAAAGGTGGTACTTGTGTGACATTCACAATTACTGATAAAGAAAAATAGAATGTTTAAGGACTGATCTAAGTAGATTAAGTATATATAATATACAGTAACTTCTCATTCACTTTGAAAATTATTTTCATATATAATTTGGAAGAACACTTCTTAGCCATATTCTAAGACTGTGTAGGCTAGCATAAACCAATCTTAGCTTAACTGATTTTCCAAGGAGCTATGCCAGTTTATATACAATAAGGGCTTGGTGCTTTACCTTTTACCTCTGTGAGAATGACCTGTTTCTTAGTGCTTGGATATGCCATAGTTTACTGCAAGTCAGATTCGTAACTAGAGCAGCTCACCATGAAGTCCACAAAACAACAGAAGTCACGAAGAAGCTGTCAGGTTTTGTCTGAGAAATAACTCCATTGACATTCTTTCTATCATGTACCTGCACTCTCAAACCACTGACGTGGAAATCTCACTTGTGAAATTGTTTAGATTTAAAAAACTGTTTAGATTTAAAAAAAAAAAGCAAGTGCACATATACTACACAAGTGGATTAGACTTCTTCAGCACTGGTTAAATTCATCAAGCTTTCAGAAGTGCAGGTTTTTGATAGCATAACCCTTCTATTTGTCCCCATTTGCAAAGGTAAACTTACTTGTTTATACAGAACTCTCATGACAGACTTTGTTCTTTTGTGTGTCTCAAGCTTCATTTGCTGTAGCCATGGTAAAAAAGTAGGGAAGAATGCCACCCTCAAGTTTTAATTTCTATTCCAATTGCAAAGCTATCCCAAAATTTGCTAACCCACATACATTCTGAAAGTGGCACACTCATCACAGAACTGTGGATTGCACACAAGCCTTCACTTAACCTGGAGCCAGAAAAATCAGGGAAAACATCCTTTATGGTGACAGAAGCATGATGGTAGCAGCCTGGGCAGTGGGAGCAAAATAAAAAAATAAGTAAATAAATAAAAATCAATTATGTTCACTAACAGGTAGAAGTCAAAATTTGGATGCCCAGGATGTTTTGGATGCTTGGGAAGAGATAGTCTGCACTACAAAAAAAATCTCTATCAAACAAAACCATTATTGACTGGAAACATCCATAAGCACCAACTTTGAGAAGCTTCCTATTTGGATTGCCTCATGGAAGGCTATACTCAATTTAGATTAGTCAATCCAACTTTAATGGAGTTGGAAAAAAAAAAAAAATCATTCTGACATTTCAGGAATAAAGAATGAAGCTCCAGGTACCCTCCAAGCAACTGCCCAGGGGGTATTCATGTGTGAAGATAGTAAGCAAGGTCCCCAAGCAGCGATCGAGCAAGGTGCTCTGCCTAGATAGAGTGAGAAACAATTCCTGTCCTGAAGAATGTAAACAAAATAGAATTAAAGAGAGAGAAAATAAATATCAAAATGAGCAGCAGTTAGCAGGTCAACAGCACAGCAAAATCTCAAAACAATGTCCACTTTGATAGGAGCCTGTGTTTTAGAAAGCACTGGGCTCTCAAGAAGTCAGTGGGAACTTATGTATATTGATCCAAGATAGGACGTGACATCTTTTCTCCGCAGGTCTGCCAGAGCAGAGCACTATGTATGCCTGAAGAACAGCTCTAACTATCCTGCTCTCAAATGACAGTGTTCAGATAAAAATGCAGATGAAAGGCCAACCGTGCCCTCTTAGCACTGCAGAAACCTTACGAGCACTTTTTTAGTCTTCAACTGCTTAGCCACTCCCTAGTGTTCAGTAAGCTTACAAAAGGCCAAGAGCATCTTAGAATCTGAGAAAATGTTTACTTTTGTAAAAATCTTAAAAGGAATGACTTGCAGAATCCATGCATATCCTCTTCCTCCCTCCTGCCTTCTACCCTTCTATTTCTCTAGACTGAGGACCTATCCTCTTATTTTCTTGTATCTTCTCCCTATAACAAAAAATATTACACAAGATATCCTGAAGTACTGTCTTCTTATTTAATACATCAGCCATGCAATACTAAATGCCAGTTGTGCAGCCCATTTACATAAAAAATGATGTGTGAAGATTCACAAATAAGGCCACTGTGGAGACAGAAGTGCTGGGTTAGTCATGCATATTGTATAAAACAGCTTCTGTTGCCTTTTCTAAATTTTATTTGTGGAAGGCTAATTTTTCCACATCCTTAATAGAAGCAGGTTGGGAGGAAGCTGAGGAGGTAATTCTTGCCTAGTTAGGCAGGATGAAACTCATTCCCATGAAGGAGAAAGGCATATGTTTTCAACATTTTTAAGTTCTTCTTTAAAGCTGCTTCTTTGTTCAAGAATTAATAATAACTCTTAAAAGTTTACCCAGTATTGCAGAGGAATACACTCTTTCACCAGGAAGCACTCATTCTACTATAAGCATTATACAGCCAGTACTCTACAAAAGAAATGCCTCTTATCCTAGCAAACAATGAAACTGGGATTATTTATGTTGATGGCAAGGGTGCCCCACAAACTGCAGTGGTGCGGGACCTGTGCAGCATGGTGAAGGGTTTATGCCAGCAGTGAGAGAATGCACAGACTTCCAGAACAGAAAGTTCGGGGCTTAAAATTTCACTGCTTGGAACAGGGAACAAAATTGTAATGGGAAATAATCCAGGAAGTATCCACGTAAAGAAAGAAAAGGAGGTTGGTCAGCAAGCAGTGGGTACCCAAATTAAGATGTATTTCTTTAAAGCTGAAATTTAGATTGGAAGGAAAGGATAAAGTGGTAGACAAGAGTCAGTCAGCAGCTTCAGAATCCAGTATTCTCAGCTCTGCAAACTAGTAATTAAGTCCTCTCCTCAGGATGAAGGGTACTGTTCCAGGACAAGCTTTGATTCACTCTATGTTGTATAGGCTCTGAAGCTGTACTTGCAAGACTACCATTACCCCTTAGCCTCAACAAATGCTGAAGTAAAAAGCTGAGAAATCAGAGCAATGCCACAAAACTGCAAAAATCTATAAAATCAAAACTCAGTATCAAATAAAAATTAACATAGCATGTAGTGACGGTTAATATAGATTTTCATTCAATGAAAGGAAGCAGATAGAAAATTAACAGACATACTGCCAGAAACAATTATCTGGTATCTCGGTGATAAAAGAAGCAGAACTCATCTTTGCTGAAGGATTAGAAGCCACATCACTGGTGGCAGCAAAAGCCAAACCCAACACAAGAACGTCTTTGACTGATTCACTGTCTGGTCTTGTTACTCTGAAATTCTCACAAATTTACTATGGACTACAATCAGGAACATATAGTCAAATGTGACTCCTCACTCAGAAATAAAAGAAAAAAAGAAAAAAAGAAAACACATAGGTCTTTTCTGCAGTTTTCAGGCCTGAAAAGACCCCAATATTTAGTTAAGCCATGTCAATGATCATTAATCCCAGATTTGAAATCCTCCAGTAGGACCAACTATGCAGCAAAACCAGTTTTAGTGGGAGTTTTAAAAGCCATGGGTCACCTTCCCTTGCTTCATGCGAGTATATCTTCTTACACAAAAGTTCAAAGCTAATCAGTTTTAATTTATCTTTACCGTTATACTGAACGTACTTGCGTCTGATACCTCCCAACATAGTAATTTCAAGAAGAAATTAAATCAATTGTCAATTCCTGCCACATGCCCTTTTTATAAGACTAATGAATTATCCAAAACTTAAGTTAATCCTTAGACACTGATCCTGAATTTGTCCACAAAAGAAAAGAAACCTGACAAACCAGAGAAGTGATGCCAGAAGAAGAAAGTAAAGGAAATTCTGATATGTTGACTATATAGCTCATTAGTCTAAAGCTACACATATTTCACTTAACCTTTAAAATCACTGAATTTTTAAGCCTCATCAAATGTTTCTAAAGCTTAATCCTGAGTTAAATCTCACATTCATCTGCATTTCATTGTAATGCTTACATATCATTTGATTCAAAATTCCTCCGAGATCAAAGTTTTAAGTTTATTTGGTAATACACATCCATATTCTTTATTACATATATCCTATTTGCAATATATCTATGGTGTTATCTTCAACCCAAAAGCCAATTTGCATTTCACTGAAAGCAAAGCAGTAAGAGACAAAGATTACTTTCTCTGCACAGAATTAGCTGGTACAGTCCTATGAAGGATGTCCATTTTCCCTATTGATGTCCAACTAGTGAAAAACAGAAAATTCACAAGACTTACAAACACTGAGGACTCTTCCCATTCAATAAAAACCATTGCTTTCAGCTGACAAAGCTTCCTTGAGCTACACGTGCATCAAATTTCCTCATACCGTTGGGATTTCCTAAAAACATGGAGCCTCTTATTTTGTATAGTATATACAAATACAACACCAGTATAAACTACAAAGTTAATAGTATTAAAAGTGTTTGCTTCTAGTGCTCCACTACTGTCTCTGAGGCAAATATATCCAACAGACAGCCTGCCTTCACCCTGTGATGCGGTGTGTCTTGGAGCAAGGTAAAGCTTGCCAGTTCCATGGCCTGTCTTCCCAACACTCTCACTTTCCGCTCATTAACCAGCTCTACAAACATATGCATACTTGCTTGACTTGAACTAAAATGAGCTTAGGGTATGTTTAACTAATCAGCAAAGAACTCTTAATTTCAGCAGTGCTGTACTCATACTATTTACACAACAAAACCACACAGCAAAATAGAAAAGCTTTTTCTTCCCTACAGCATTGTGTAATTTTTGTTTCCTTAGGGTAATGCAACATGAACACAAAACACGTAACATGACTGAAGACAGCGTGAATTCATTTAAACACCAGGGCTCTAGTACTGGGCACTGGTGAGGCTGTACCTTGAATGCTCTGTTCAGTTTGGGACCACTCACTACAGGACTGACACTGAGGTGCTGGAGCACACTGGTAAAGGCTTGAGAGCACAAGTCTTATGAGGAACAGCTGAGGAAACTGCAGTTGTTTAGTTTGGAGAACAGGAGGCTGAGGGCAGACTTATAGCTCTCTACAACTGTAGCCAGGTGGGCGTAGGTCTCTTCTCCCAAGTAACAAGCAATAGGACAAGAGGAAATGGTCTCAAGTTGTGCCAGGGAGGTTTAGATTAGATATTAGGAAAAACTTTTTTACCAAAAGGGTTGTCAAGCACTGGAACAGGCTGCCCAGGGAAGTGGTTGAGTCACCATCCCTGGAGGGATTTAAGAGACACATAGATGTGGTGCTCAGGGACATGCTTTAGTGGTGAGCTGGGCAGTGCTAGGTTAACATTGGACTTGATGATCTTAAAGGCCTTTTCCAACATAAATGATTCTACAGGGTAACAGCATCAACTGGTGAGCCAATAACCACAGAGGCCAAGGGAAACACAGATCTGAGAGGCTCGTGGCTATGTAGACATCATCACCAGTATCACCTCACAGTCAAAATCCAGCTTCCATTCAAAAAAAAGAAAAATTCAAACTGATGAGATCCAAGTCAGGCAGTTCCATCTAAAATGAGGAAACTTCAGCAGACTTTGTTTCCACTCGTTCTTTAGCTGTTACTGGCTTGCTTCCAGATACCGTCAGCCAAGCTGCATTTTTTTTCTAAATGAAAAAAATTTGCACCTATGGGATCAGAGCTAATAATAACTGGCAGAAGCTAAAAGGACACAAAAAGAAAGCTAGTAGAAGGAATGACAAGGAATATAGAGGAATGCAGTAAATACATTTTACAATGTGGGAAGGACAAATGACAACACTTGATAACTGTACAAAGGCCATATACAGGTCCTGATCCTGGAAGATGTAGCAACTGCCACAGAATTAGCTTCTCAGGACAGAATTCAGTCCTTCTAATCTGCCTCCCTGCATGTAACAGGCTGGAGAATTGACCCATCAAATCCTGCATCTGACCTCCCCAGAAGCTGTGTATTAATTCACCCAACAAGACTAGAGAAAGTTTTGACACATACTCAGTAGGAGAACACAGTATATCCAGTCTTCCTGGCCAGACAAGGCACCTGAGATTCTTCCACTGCCAATGGAAGACCAAATCCTACATCTCCCCTCTGTCCCTTGAACTTCTATGTGTTAAGTCTGTACATACACAGTACCAGATTACATGTCCTCATCCAACACTTCTGAACAGGGGATTTTGCCAGGGAACATGTGCACATGCACACCTCCTGATTCGTTCTGAAGTTGAGCCAAGAAATAGGGAATAGGCCACAACTGTCCAAATTATTCATGCAGCATGTTTTCTGGCACAGCTGCAGAGGACAGAGAGAGTGGGCTGCTGGATGAATGGTTCTGGTAGTAGCAACCTTCAATCGCCATTTTCCTAGAGCTATTCTTAGCCCTTCCTCTGTTACCTTACAAGTCCTTACATTTAGAGGACTACAACATTGCAGCTCTTTTTGTGCCAGCAGAATGTAATGGAAATTTGCACAGAAGTGGTCCCGAAATTAGAGCTTAAATCAACACTGGATACAGATGTAAATGGAAAGTCAATAATGTTGGAGGAGAAAAAGTGTTTAAATATTTTCACATACTGGATAACATTCTTGGATTTCTTAATGAAACATGTGGAATATCCTAAATACTAATTCAAAGAAACATTATTCCCAGTGTCTCAGCCAAGCTGTAAGTTTGTATTAACATCTTCCTGTTTCGTGGCAATTGCTTTAAAAGCAGTCATTGATGCAGTGCTTGGCCAAGACACGCACTGGCACCACTGGCCATGCCAGGCACCATTTCACGTATTGGGAAGGACTTCAAGGACCTGGGGAAGGACCTAAAAGTCTATTTAAATTTTCTCAGACAACTTTTCTGTCCCTGAAGTGGGAGATGTTCATAAATGTCATCTTATTTGCTTTACCTCCTACGCTCTTGTCCTTAGCCATTTATTTTCCTCTGCCATCTACTTTTTCCATTTTTGAAGTCTTAGGGAGCCCTGTCTACGTCAGCAAAATGAAGAGAAGGCTGAGAAGTCATTTGATTACCAGACATAAGCATTTACTCACTGAGAAGGAGATCTGGTAGCAAGACCTTTTCAACCTTGCTGATAATAATGCAATAGGATCCAACAACTAACAATTAAAACTGGATCAATTCAACCTTGAAACTGTCTGCAATTTCCTAGCAATGACTGCAACTGAACCTTGGAACAGTTTACTGGGAAAGACAGAGGGCAAACCCACAAGGCTTACCATCAAGCAGAATCTTTGTTATATGATATGTTTGTGAAGTGAAGGCTTTAATTAACCTTTGGAAGAATTTATATAAAGGTTGTGAGATGAACAGCATTTCTTTCTGAGGTCTGCATCTCTTGACCTACAAATATGGTCCTTTACTCATTCTTTGTGAGCTACAGGGAGAAGGTGGTACCTTTTAATACCCAAGCCATGTTCCTTAAACAAACGTTCCCAAATGACCTGCAGAATGCTTTAAACATAAATAAGCATGTATCACTTGACTGAAGTAAAGCAGATTGCTAGATCTGGTGTAGGAACAGATTATTTCATCCAGTTAGATTGTTAGATCTTTGTTTTGTATTTTTGCATGTGTTTTGGCTAGGGTGCAGGGAGTTTATTGAATAAAGGATTATTTTGCTTTTCTCTGTTACATGGATTGTCTGAGAATATCACACTTAACACATAGGCCATGAGCATTACTGACCAACCCGTTTCTCTTGTTTTCTAACCACACACTGTTCAGTCTAATGCCCATGTGTTCAGTAGAGTACCTGCCTGAAACCAAATTGACATCAATTTACTGATTTGCAGGACATCAGGCTAAAGCCCCAGTAATCCCATTAGATCCCAAATGCTACCAAAAAAAAAAAAAAGCATTGACCTGCATTTTACATATCTTCAGAGTGTTACATATAAGGCATGAGTCAATCAAAAAATTGCACATGTAATATGAATGCTTAACCTGGACAAAATATTAACTTTAAATACACTGTGACCTACAGCAAACAGGGAGACAATAATAGGTAGAAGAATATTCTGAGTAATAACACACTAAACTTACCTGTGTTTGTCTTCAAAAGCAATTTCAAAGATGGGAAGCTCCAGTATTCATTTTGTCCATAAACTCTTATTTCTCCATTCCAACAGGAAATTCTCCATCTTTTTCGATCTAAAACTTTTTCTCTACAGCAAAGAAATCCTTATAGGAATCTGCTTTTAAAAGATAATCTAGGGATTCTATTTTGCAAAAATAGAGCTGATTTTCAAAAGAGGAAGGAGTCTGACTTAAATTTCTCAACATCTGCAACTGCAGCTCTCCCCCAGGCATCTGTTTAAGCATCTATGGAAATTAAATAGGCACTTCAGCATTTTGCCAAACTGGACTGAAAAACATGCTTCAATATTTGGATGATTGGGGATTTCATCTTCAAAACAGTTCAGGCCTTAAATACACTCCACTATAAAACACAGTCAGATTTCTTGCTTAGCGTTCAAATTTGGTCCACAGTTCTTTGGCAACTTTTTTCAGGACAAGGATAATATCTTCTTTCCTTCTGGACAGAGTTTGCCATAATGCCACCAATTTTTGGTCCCACATTTCTACCACAGAAGCAACTACCTTTTGAAGGCTGATAAAGTACATGACACATTTTTTAATAAAAAAATATTATACAGAACCTCAGTCCCACACTAAGCCTCTGGTTGCAAGGTCCATAAGAAAATGAGGGAAGAAGTCTGACAGATATGGTTTAAAATTAAGGGTGCAATACCCTCTCAGTGTCTGATACCTTTCTGTGAGAATCATGAAATTTAACTTTTGCTTTGCAGTTCCTCTCTCATGCCTACATATCAATTATATCAGAAATATATTTTAAAAGTGTTTAAGACTGTTTTCATTTTATGCAACAAAGTTCAACTATGTAGCTCTACAAATCTGGGTACTCGAATTAAAGACAATTTTTTACCTGAAAAGTGCATCAGAGCCAGAGTCTGAATGCCCATGGTGTTTATTAAACCACTTTTTCCTTTCATAAAGGAAAGTTATTTTACATAAATTCTCTTTTACAATTTCTTGTTCTGAAAACTATTATTAACATAAATGCTTTATAAAGACATTAAATACAAACACGTCTCTGATAGTGAGCTATCTACACAATTTCACATATACATTTTCCTAAATAGCTGCTTACAAGTGAAAATTTAAACACAAGTCGAGTACAGTCATGACGTCCCCACAAGAAGTTCTTATGATTACAAAGCGTTCCTACATACTTAATGTGCTCCCTGGGAAAAAAAAAGAAGACTAGAGTCCTCCTATCTTTGAACCAACAATATTATTTTAGTTTAGGCCCTGTAACAGATGATCTTGAGAAGTTAAACAAAAAATCGGTTTATACTGTGTGCACACTATACAAGCAAAACAAAAACATGCCAGTTACAATCACATTCCAGATGAACTCTAACATTTCTTTTCCATACCCCTATTAAGACTAAATGCCTTGGAGACCAACCAAGTATTAAGGTCCAAACTTGCCTCTTTCAATCGTAGCCAGTAATGTGAACTTCACTACAGACAACATTTCTAAGTTAGAGACAAGGAAGTGTGACCATGTATTTACAGAACCACAAAAATATATTGCAATAGACTTTTGCCTATAGGGACTCATCAAAGCTGGAAAACATGATTTTAAATATTGTATACCAAACTCAATATTGGGAAAAGCAAAATGTATGTATCAGTTTATTTAAAATGTAAACACTGAGGAATATTGTCAGAATAACACAGAAATGGTACTGAACTGCAGAAAGGCTTAAGAAATCAAGTGGTATGCAATGGCTTTGATATAACTGATTCTTGACAATATGAAATACTGCGTTCTCCAACAGTGACAGTATGAGAATCACAGTATGGGAAGTCAGTCTCCTCTACTCAGTCTGCTTCTACATTAACATTTAAACATGCTACCTTATATGACCAGTATGTTGTGTCTACTTAAATGGGATTCATTTTCTTTGTTTTTGATAGAGAAAATAATTATGCAATTCTGCTCATCCCAAAAGACATCAGTTGAAATTAAGAAACATAAAACTAGAAGAAAGAATAATTGCATTGTTTAATTATTTTTAGCCTGTTAAATACAGCTAACATGCCAATAACAGATGACAAACATAGGAACTCTTCAACAGACTAAATGTTGAGATGACATGGTCATTAAATTTGAATTTAATTAAAAGAAAAGTAGTCATTTAACTCTCTTTATGTCTCCTTCCCACTTCCTCACGGTCCCCAACTGACAAGACCCACTTTCCCACTGTCCTTCCACTTATCAGGCTGACTAACCTGTATGTATCACATCTCCACAACTGACTGGGCTAAGCTTCAAGGTGTGCACTACTAGGTGCATTCACAGAAATTAAAATTGTTTACAAGAAAATCCCAGAAGCATCCTATGACTGCTTTGTTTGCTTATAAGAAAAAACAAAGCAAGATTTTTCCGTGAAAATGATTTGCAACACAACAAAAATTCTCACCCATATCTACAGCAAATTTTTGCATAAGTCATAATAGTACTGTGAGTGAACAATCTTCATGAATTCAAGTGCAAAACTGCTACATTATCCCTACTTATCTTTCCTTCCAAACATAGTAGCTACTCATTTTTTGTTCTCAGCCAGTTAACCACACAGTTTTTCTCACAACATACTTTTTCCTTATTCTGAAACACCTCATAAAACAATTAATCATGGTAAGTTATATAAAGCATTTTAAAGACTTCTCTGAAAGAATCCAGAAACATTTTAACAAGCTTAGCATTTCTGTCAAAAAAGAACAGCATTTATTGAATCACAGCTGAGTGTATTTAATTGTCTAGAAAACATTGTGGAAAAAACCCAAACGTATGTCTTTGTTCAACTAAAACTCAGCACAATGTGGGTATACCTATGTCTTCACTCTGCTGTAGGTCATGATGAGTCACTGTTTTCTGGAAGAGCAGCCAGAGCACCACCTGCAACTTGTCAGTGGGCTGAAATGTGATTAACTTATCCAAAGCTTTTTTCTAGTAGGAAAGTCTTTGCTTATGCAGAATTACTGCATGAATGCATTGACATAAAGCAGTATTTCCAAAGCAAGTATCATTTAGCCTCCATACTGAAAGCAAAGCATAAAAAGAATAAAAGGTTCTCACTGCAACAGCAGTCAATTTTTTTTCCTGTTTTTAAGGGTAGCTTTGGGGAACCAATAGTTACACTGATTTCCAGTCAAATTCTGCCTCTTCTTTTCCCCCAGTCCTTTCTGGGCTTTTGCATTAAGGACTGGCCTTGAGCACAGCCATTAGTTAAAGTTTAATACATTCCCCTAGCCCTAATCACATGGGCCACTGTGTGCTATCTGATGGCAGAAAACAGCATGGGTGTCTAGTATGTGTGAACTGTTACTGATCTTCCTTGGTATTTTTCAAAAACATCAGGCTATTGAATTATCCTCTTGAAATTGCACAGAGGAAAACACAGCAGCAGTCATGCAACTGGAGATACAATAATTATAAAATATTACCTATATTTTCTGTACACTTCAATGTTCTCACTTCGACAACAATATCAATTCCAGAACTGTACAGCTACCCATATATTCTGTAATCAGCAAAAACCAAGAGCTGTCTGCCCTGTTATCTGCCCTGTGAAGAGCCAACAGCAAAA
>VXBL01004890.1:1246705-1259593 GCA_013400195.1 Aramus guarauna | reverse complement strand
AAAAAAAAAAAAAGCATGCTCAATGATCTAACATCAGTCTTATGAAATATTAATAAGCAAAAAGCAACCAGCCAAAGACAGAAAAGGAGGGAAATAAAATATACGAGCAGCAAGATTATGTAAATATTTCTTCCTTTAACAACAAATACAATGGAAAGGTCAGTCTGCAAACAAGGAAAGGAAATTGCAGGTATGTCTTACAGATCCATTGTCTCTGAGAACATTCCCTCTCAGGTACCTGATCAACTTTACTAGTAAGTTTATCTTACTAGTTAAACTCAGAGCTGTTATTTTCAATGCGCATTTAGTTTCAAAGATAGGTGCTGCTATCTGAAGTCTGAAAAAGGACTTATACGTTCAAAAGCCTATTTATTCCCACTATCTCCCCCAGTCTTACCAGTGCAATCAGTATAAGCTACCATCTTCCACCTTTAATTCCCCCAAATCTTGCCACATTTGTGCACTGCTGTCACGGAACGTATCTGGGTTTGGCTGCCACGACATTTTATGACAAGCATGAATTAATTATGCTTTCTTAAAGCTTGTTCCATGATGGCTTTGCTAGATGCCTCCTTACATTATCTGAAACAATGGGGGGGGACCCCAAATCTATCCAGTTTCTCTGTATTTTTCATGATTCTGTATGTATTGGTCATATCCTTCTCACTGGTCTTTTTTTACAAGATAAAAAAATAATCTACTCAGCTTAGTTTCATTAAAGCTATTTCATACTTTTTAACATCTTTCGTCTAGGTCTACTATATTCTTCTTTAGTCATTTTGAAATTCCTACAGATTTAGGCAGTACATGTAAAAAATCATAAAAGTATTTTTTAACTTCCTATATAAAGTATAAAATCTCCTGGACTCAGTACTAGAAATACAAGCTGAGTATTTTTCTGATGCTGATGTTCTTCAACTGCTAAAAGAAGAACAAAACTTGTTTAATGAATATAGGAAGAACAGGGTAAGACACTGTAAATTAGGGGGCTGGTACTATTAAGAGTTTCAATGTTATCTCAGAGGCTCTTTCTGAACCACGAGAGCTGACAAACTTTCCATCCACTGACCAAAATAATGGCAGTTTCCACTTCCTAAAGAAGTTCAACAATAAAACATGCTTTCTTTTCTTTTTTTTTTTTTTTTAAAGTTAGCTTGCACTTTGGGATTTTAATGAAAAGAAATGAAGATGTACGGATTCATTAAGGCTTGCAACAAATTTAACTTTGCTTAAATTACTACCCTTTTCAGTAGTAGCTATTCTTTAATCTTCATGACCCAATCCATTTTGTTGAACTACGTTTTCAAAATTCTCTTCCTCCCATCATCTTATTTATTTTTATATTTCTCAGATCCCAAATATACTGCAAACACACCCCCACCCCATCAGCTAGCTCTTCCACCATCAGCAACAGAAGAAAAGTTGAGTCATACAGCAGGCTCCCTGTACTGCACAAGTTTCACGTCAAGGCCCTGTTCCTCTTCATCACGACCACTACTGTGCTAGGAGAAAGCTACTTTGGAGATCTCCTTTCTATCTGCAATTTGTCAAGATCTCCACTCTCAGCTGGACACTTACAGCTCTCAAAGGGAAGGATGAAAAGCAGAAAAATCATTTAAGAAAGTGGAATTTCACTGTATCAAATCACAGCAAATCCATCTTGGACCACTTTCAGAATGCAATGCAATGCAACTTATCTCTTTGTGGGTTTTGTGTTTCATTTGGGGTTTTTGGTGCACTGTTGGGGTTTTTGTTGGGGGGGGGGGGGGGGGTCATTTGTTTGTTTTCTTGTTTTTAAAAAGATGCCTACATTTGTTTAAAAGAATCCTTTCACTTAGCATTTGGAAAGGTGATGGGTAGACACTTCCAGTGTGGATCAGTGATTTCCCTAAAAATGCTACTGACTGTCTGTACTTGTATGAACATATTTTAACTGTAAAGACAATCCACAGTAATTTCTTCCTCAGAGATCAATAGAGGAGAACAAAATGGGAAGAAAACATTAGCGGTAACTATATCAGAAACAACAGACAGGCAGATTTAATAAAAATCAGTAATTTCATATTTTGCAGATACTTTGATGACAGTGCGGGGGGAAAAAGACGAAACAGAAATGAAACACAATCCATGATAATGGTACCAGGAAATTCATTGGGTAACTGCATCAGTGCTAGTGTTCTGGCATTTCCTTCCCCCCTCCACTTTGTGTATCTAACATTGCATGCTGAAATGCACTGCATTTATACAGGTTAACTTACCTTCCACCTTAATACACTTTTACAGTCATATACTGCTGGTTTGTACAACCAGTGGTGGATACACATCCAACATACAGCTTATGCAATTCCCCAAGTCTTTTCCAGACAAAATAATTACGGCTAAATATTTAATTGCATTTTGACATGAAATTTTTTTCTCCTCCTCTTTAGGTAGAGCCAAGCTTTCTTCTAAATGTGTTAGTAACAGTGAAAATAAGCAGTTAATTGGCAACTGAGTACAACTGTAGAGCAACACAGTGATAAGGATCAAGCTACACCAAATATTTACAATGAAACTGTGACTTTTGCCTTTGATTTTGCAAAAGCAGTTCATCTCCCATGAAACTGCTTGTTTGCCTCCACAGATTTCCAAAAGAAAGGGTATTCTAATTTTACTAACTGATCTTCCTGTTATGAATTATATACCAGGTATGTTATTTTGCAGGGCAAAACATAGCTGCAGTAGGCATTACCCAATGTTAAATTCTTATCAAGTACAAGAGAAATTCAACAGCATGACCTACAATTTTGTGCCTCAAATGAGACAACCTCGGGCAAAGTGCAACATATGAATTCAGGCAGACTGAAAGAACAGAGGACACTGATAGAAGTTAATGACTGGAAATCCTTATACAGCTGCTTTTTAAATTCTTAGCTGTGAGCAACTGACTCCAACAAGACCATTAGATAGGAAAGCGAAAAGGATCAAAATTCAGAATTTTAGACACAAACACATTTCGGTAGCATCAGTTATGACAGTGAAGTTAGCCTATATAGAGTTTCTAAGTGTTGATACCAATCATAATATTCAAAGTTAACGAAGCAAATGAGAGTACAAAAGGTTTCTGGACATCATAACTGCCAGAGGAATTATTTTTTCCAGTAATTTCAACAAATATAATTGCCTGTGTCAAGGAGTTCCAAAAGCAGATGCAATTAAAACACTGCTGTCCTAAAAGAAACAGAAAAGGGTTTTCAATATTCAGGAATCTTAGAAGAACAACTAACATGCAGCAACTATTTCTGCAACACTTATGTCTGTATAAGTACATAAAAATCACTTACATTTACTTATTTCTCACATTCCTGGCTTCTGATAAAATTACTTTTCAAAATCTAATAAAACATGATGGAGCACTTCTAGACTGATGCTTCAAAATTACTGTATGCAGAGAACATGGTAAAAATGTTACAAATTTATTCTCAGAAATGACTCTAAATTTCATGATTTTGCTAAAAATAAAAAAAATCTTAGCCTAAAATTAGTCTTCTCTGTGTGGGCATACCACTGTATTTTTAATTTTTTGAAGAGACAAAAAAAAAAAATCTGTGTACTAATCTTAATTTTTTATGGCTAAGTTCTATGGAAAAAAAAGCAGTAAAACTCACTCCAACTGGTAAAAAGAAAACATATGCATACCTGCAGAAAAGGAGTTTTCAGATTGATACAAATCACTCCTTGCTCCATTTGCCTTGTTGCATATTTTGGAAGACAGGAAAAAAAATCTCAAGTGAATGTACCTCCTTATTGCCAAAGCACCAGAGCTGTTGGAGGTGAAAGCAAAAGCTACTCTGTGCTGCCCTTTCCTGACACACAGGAGAAAATTTGACATCAAGGACTTTTAGTCTCTCACATGCCATGTCTTTAAAAGTTAGAGCACTGGCAGAGTTCAGCATCTGATAAAAAAGGTGACCCAAGGCACCTGCTACAGACAAGGCAAAAGGGAGAGGAGCTGAATCCTAATCTTATCCTCTATTTTCTGGGCACAACCCTCCTTTCAGTTCACATTTTCTAAGTCTCATGGTTGGCCAGCACAGCTGTCTCCAAGAGCTGTCCCCAACAGCTAGAATATGTCCTTTTAAACCACATTTTTCTTCTATTACCCTACACAAGGGTAATCAAACTTCACCTCACTCTCCAGGCTCCCATCCTTACTAAACCAGAAAGAACAAGAAGAAAAGGGATGACCAAGACTATGAGAATGAGTGTGTACGCAGAGAACTGCAGAAATCCAAAATTATTGGAGGTCTGGGGAAGGATAAGAATGATGAACTGCAGAGATGCCTGAAGACAAAACTAAGAGAGAAAAATCAGCGAAGGGAGGAAATCAGAAGAGAAAGTGCTTTGGGACATATAGGATGATAAGATAGGAAAACTTCAAAGGAAGGAATCAAAGGAATAATTTAAAGATAATGGATACATGACACTTCAGAATATATATTCTTAAAACTCAAATTGTTCTTGTTCTGTGGTTAAATTGATTATAGTTCTGTGGTTTTGTAATTAAAAAGCCACATTAAACACACACTAACAATAATTGGGGGGAAAAGAACCTCACAATCTACTACATAAAATTGCTTGAACTCTTACAATAAGAAAGTTGAATTTAAAATAAATCCCATAATGGTTGAACTACCACTCAAGAATCAGAGGGTAAGTCAGGCATAACTCTTTATAGAATATTATTTCTATCAAGGTATGATATTTATGAAACTTGATAGTGTTTTGGCGATGCATTACTTTCCTATCCTAAGTTTCAACTGCAAACAGGAGGACGTATGCTTTAGTCTTTGGGTTTTATACCACCACCAAGACCAATATTACAGTGTTTGTAAATGAAACACAATAGTGAAGTCCTAACAAATTTAACAGAGGTTGTCACAGCTAAGAAGCAAAAGCACTGTTTAGAGTAGCATTCTTTTTTACATGCTTTTCGGAAGTGAGATAAGGATGGCAAGAGGAAGCTTTTCACATTGAGACATCACTTGTCATGAAAGGGCTTTGTCAAAACCAGAAGTCTGGAAGCATTTGTAGGAGCTCAGATTTCACTGATCAGATTTGGAAGGCTGTCCATAGCTGAACCCTTACAACTAAGAGCTTTGGCTCCCCAGTTCTTTCAGCATTAATCCTGGGCTTTGCTAACTGCACTGTGCCAGAACAGCACACCTATGGGATAGTTCACAGTCCAACTCATTCTTTCTACTGCAAATGCCTATACAAAAATTTTTCCTGCACAGTCCAAGAGGAACAGTGCTATAAACACCTGTAACTCTATTTCTTGGGTCCTTTCCATGTATGAATAATATATAAATACTTAAATCTACTCTATATTTCTGACAAAAAAAAAAAAAAAGGCAGACAATTTGTACTGTTACACATTCAGTTCCTGCCAATTGTAGAATAGGTGACATTCTGTTCATTTCAATAAGACTTCTGGCCACGCTAAAGTAAAATATCACCTGCAGATGAAAATGTTGCTGCAGCATCTAACTACAGCTTGGAATATTCATGCTCTAGAGATCACATAAGGACTATTTTTAATTCCAGGTAACTAACAACAAGAAGAACTGAACTTTTAAGTGAAGAGGTACAAAAATGCAGACTATGATTACCTACATTTACATTTTAATGAGATAAAATGTCTTCAATCAAGTTCAGTTAGACTGAACTATCTAAGGTTTTGAGAGAGTATGTGCAATAATACAGATATCCAGTGAGTAACTTGGAGAGTTGAATATTGGTACAAGAAAACTGTTTCCCCATATACAGGAAATGTCAATGTATCATGCAATACTTCTGCTATTTGTGTGTAGTAAACTACATTTCACCAAAGTTTTAAACAAGTTTCTTAGTACATTGTACAGATCAAAGAAAAAGCTGATCGGATACACCAATCAAAGCAGATTACAGTCTGTTAATCCACTTAATTTAAACTGTACTTGGCCTGATTTAAGAAGGGTAAATCACAGTAGCCCAATTAAGTGTTATGCTCATTTACATTACCTGGAATCAGGCCTACAAGTGTTTCTTTTTTTCAGTAAACCTCAGTAAGTTTGAAAACATCCAAAAAATAACAACAGTAGAGAATAACAAAAAGTAGATCAGCTTCCTGTATTCAAATCATTAAGTACAGAACTCAGTTGAAAAGATTCATTTTTTTCTCCACAGGATGCAAAACTTCCCTTAATTTCTCCTCCCTTGGAAGACACAATTTCTAGGCTTCAAGAATCCACATTGGACTTAGGTTGTCTATCTGAAAGTAAAAGATTTCATCACCAGTTTCCCAAGAGGTAGTGAATGAGGTTTAAATTTTAAATGTGTTTTGGATAGAGGAGGAACAAAAGGATAAGCCATCCATGACAGCAAGAGGACACCCGATCAGAATCTGTTGTGATACTGTGTGGATCCTAATCCTCCTGCACCTGCTGCTGTCAAGGCTGCAGGGGCAGGGAGGGACTTCACAACTCTTTCTGCACTAACAAGGAATGATTATGATACTGATATGTCATGGGGATACCTACAGGAGTAAACATTAATCAAGTTATGTTAGGGTTGTGAACTAAGGTCAAAATAATCATTTGACAAATACGGTTTGCTTGCAACTGACTTACAGCCTATATCACAAGTCATGAAGCATACTCAATTGAAAGCTAAATCCTTTACTCTTTCAATATTGGTTTTTCTTTTTCAAATGACACACAATCAGCTAAGACACCAAGTCAACACTTTTTTCCTTTGGAAATGAAGTTTGGATATATGACTTGTTCCAGGCTTCTCTTATTTCCGAGGGATTTGGAAGATTGAAGTCCTTGTCATTCATACTTACAAAGATTGTTTCTATTCTGTTTAGAAACGTTTCACATGTGGTTAATCAATACATATTTTACCTAGCAAAGTCTGTGTTTAATATACAGATAGCCAACATTGCCTTATGCATTAATAAAGGGATGTTATTAATTTAAAAATCACATCAATCTGTCAGAAAAGTTTCCATGTATTAGAGCCTCACTAAAAAACCTGAAATTACACAGAAGAAAGATTCGAGGAAAAGTATTTCTATTTTTCCAGATTGAATACTTGAGAGTTCATGAGTGCTTATGTTTTGTTCCCCCACAGTAGTCTCCCATTTGTTTGGGTGGATTTTTATCAAAGCATTGGAAAGAAAAGCACTACATGGTGACAACACCACCACAAACCTTGGAAAGGAGACACAGTGACACACACAAGACCTGAGGCTTACATTTTCTTCTATGAACAAATTCAAAATGGACTGTGTCACTTAAAACAAACACAGCAGTATAGGAATGACCAATTTACAGTAAGAAAAAAAGGCACAAGATTAAAACAAAGGCTTCTTTTGTGCCAACACATGGTAGTTCTTCCATTAAAATAAAAAGAAAAATTAAAAACATGCATTAGTCCTCCTTATATTGACCTTACTTAACCCACCCACTTATAATCAAGAAATGTAATAGAAAAAATTTAGCAAGAAACAAAACTTGTTAGCTTTTTTTCCCCCTCACTAAAGGGCTGTCTCCATACAGCTAACTGACAACTGATGAAGCTTACGCCAAGAGGTGTTGAACATACTTCTTATATCTGTAGTACCTCAAACTCTTTACAAACCAAGATAAGCATAAGCAAGCTTTACAAGAGGTTTGCATAAGTAAGCTTTAAAAACCTCCTGACTTGATGTTCTGAGAGCCTTGGCAGTTAATTGTTGCACTTAGTGATTTATTCTATCATGATGAGGCAAACATGTCCTAAGTTCAACATAAGTCAAAACCAAACTTCTTTGTAGTGTATCTAAGCCAAAGCCCTTTACCTGCTAACTTACCCTAGCTAGAAACCCAGTACTTCAGTCTATGCCTTTGTACACACTCAGTGTCAATATCAGTATTAAGATGAAATGAAACTACAACAAAAAAAGCAAAGATTTCTTCCAAAACAGTGAGTCACTTTTTAAAGGACACAGGATCTCA
Source organism: Aramus guarauna (assembly GCA_013400195.1). Lineage (NCBI taxonomy): Eukaryota > Metazoa > Chordata > Aves > Gruiformes > Aramidae > Aramus > Aramus guarauna. Next base: position 1,251,572 of record VXBL01004890.1, on the reverse strand, counting down.
CTAGAAATTAGTATTTTCAAGACTACAAGGCGAAATTAACACAACACCCGCCTCAATACAGTAAACAAACAGAAAACACCCACTCAAATACAATTAAGGAAAATAAGGGTAACATTTTAAACCAGCGATTAGTCCACCTCTTAGAGCACCAAGTCTGACAATTTTACTTTATTTGCCTATTATAAAGGCATGCATAAATCAAGTCTAGAAAAATCAGCCTTCCGTAATTTGCAATATTCAGTAGTTCCACACAATGCCTAAGGAGAAAAAAAAAAACAAACAAATATACCTCCCTCTCAAAAAAAAAGCCTACATCTTTGGTATCAGGAACAAAAATATATCTAAACACGTGTAACTAAACACGTGACACAAACTAAGGCAAGAAGTGGAAGTTGTCAGAATTCTGTGGAACATTAGGGAGTGTTACAATTTACAACTGCTGAGCAGCAGCCCCACAGTGTTTACAGTGGCTCTCTACATTAACCAATACTTTCATAATGAAAAATATCAACCTGTCACACTTAACAGCCCAACATAACACATACTTACCCAAGTTCAGAGCAAGTTCATAACACACATTTATTCAAGTTAATAGAATGTGTTTATAAATGTTGAGCTAGGTCTAGGTTATATTTTGCTAGAAGTTATTTCATTCTAAGACAGACAAAACACCTTTTAGGAAATTAAACAGAAGTGGTGTAGTATCTACGCACTCAGAGATTATTAGGTGAACATTTAAGACAGAAACACCATGTAAAACAACCATGAACTCTGACATTTATTCTAGTTCTGATACTTTACTACACATGCTTACAATATCCTAACAGTATTTTGGGAAGATCTGGACATCACTCAACATGGCATTATTCAAAACATAAGCAGCTAGTTGTTCTACGAAATAATGTGTATGTGTGTATATATGTATTTTTATATAGACACACAAATATGAAACAACAATATGCATTAAACTTTCTTAAATGTTGCTTTTTCATTTATGACAGTGGCTGCTTGTTTTTCTCTAGGTAAACAGCATGCACTTAGAGCTTCTTCTTATCCAAAACCATGCAGCAGCATCTTTACAGCTATATCCGCACTCATATGTGGAACAGGCCAGGAAACATGCTGAAGCCATGCAGTACAGCACACATGCTAAATTCTCTTCTCTCACAAAATGGGGCTGTCTTATCCATAGTTGATTTTGGGATAGACCCTGGTCCATGGCTTTCCCTGACCTGTGCCTTGTTTGAGCTGCTGACACTGGCCAAAAGCATGCCAAGGAGCCCACTAGCAATTAACAAGTGCCACAACTCTGGAACAGCATTCAAGTTCAGGTTCTGAGCCCGCTCAGGCAGCGGGTACAGCCATAGCCGTAATTACTGACCCCAGTGAAAGTTTTGCAAGTCTCAGAGTGCCCACCACTGTTACATTCATAATTTTCCTGTTTTCCTATGCAATACAAATATTTGGGAAATTATTTCCTTGACAACAATATTTATGTTCATGAAGACACTGTAAACATTTTTAGTAAAACAATGAATCAAGCAGCATAAATTATGTTTTTGATGTACCTATGGCTACATTTTAAAGAGATTATAAGTTTACAATCTCTACTCTTATTTTCTAAAGGGAGAAATAATTCTTTTATCAAACTATCAGCTCAAAACAGATTCGAATCGGTAATCTAGCAGAAGAATAACAAGATCAACCAAGCAGATTAAGATGCATTTTAAAAACAACTAAATAAACAAAACACATAGCTTACCAAGCACACTTTTTGAAGCTGGAACGTTGTAGCCTAGCACTGCAAAGCTCACATGCTCTTGAGAGCACAAAGTTAGGGAATCACACGAAGATGGGCACATGCCTTTTTGTGACAATCAGTATCCGAAGGGAGTTGCTGGGTTTGTAATTTTTTACTGTTATTTTGCCAACATTTGGCATCTGTAATACGCAATTTAGTGTAGCCCTTGATATGGGGCACCTAGTGAATGACCACTTTTGAGCATTCTTTCAGCATGATCCTCACAGACCTCACTGCTTCCCACTAGGCGGTGGCCAATCCACTCCACTCACCGTAAGGTGCTGTGGCTTCAGCTGTCACATTCATTCCTGGCAAACCCTTCTTTCTTACTGTGGTTGCTCTATCCGACAAGGATCAGTCAATGTTTTCTTTTTCTAAAGATGCTGCTGGGCATTCCTGAAAGAAAATGAATTTTATTGTTGCATGCTTTGAGCTCATCTAATTACAATACCAGCCTTCAGGGAATTTTTAAACTAATGACATTGTATTTGTCAAGCACATAAACTTTTAATCTGATTTTTCAAGTGGATCTTAGCCAATGGATCCTGGCCACCATAGCACTTAACGAAACACATTTGACTGTCCTCCATGCAATATTTAGGTGGGCTTACTATCAAAATGTTAATTTTTGTTAACAAATATCTTTCTCTGGTAGTCAATACAAGGCATACATGCATATTGACAATGTTATTAAAGTTTTTATGACTAAGAGTCCACAAGTCAAATTAAATGTGTGTATATACAGCTTCACAAATGAACAGAGACATGCACCTTAAGAAATCTGAAGCAGAACACTATCTGAACAACTCCCCAGTTTGTCTGCTGATCTCATAATTTGTTGTACGCCAGCATCAAGAAACAACAGCTTGACAGTACAGTTTGGTTGTGGGGTTTTTTTTAATTTCAACATCCTATTCTTTTCAAGATTTTTTTTTCATTTCCAGTGCCAATACAAAGAACAAAACCCCAAACTATTAATGATGTCTGAATGACTGTTTAACTCCCCCCAAAAGCAAACAGCTCAGAGGACCCATCAATCATCCTCTTACGGGTACTTTCTTCATTCTAAATGACAAATAGTGCACTATTTCAACCATTAAGTTTGGTTTGACTGTACAATTGGGTCTTTCGGACAATTAATGCCAGATTCACATTTCAATTTCAAACTCATTTCAATTATTATTGCTTCTGCAGAACACATACAAGCTGCAACTGTGCCACGTAGAAAGGTTGATGACTACACTTCAAAGAAAATATCCTCTTTCAAAATTTTCTTTTCATCTTCCACAACTATCTTTCAAACATTATTATCCTTTTTTTTCAAAACTGCATTCTTCACAGCAAATTTACTAAACAAATTACTAAATACAAATATTACTGTTCATTAAGCAACTGGTATCAGCGTAACTGTTCTCAACCATAAAAAAATACAATTGTGACACAAAACTGTGTAAATGTAACATAAAATACTGGCACAATCAAGATAGTAGTCATAACTGTCTACATCCAAACCAGATTTAGTCTCAGTCACTTTTAATTTTCTTCCCAGTGCTGCAGGGTATCGTGAGAAGAAGGAACAGCTCTCCACAAATAAGACAGAGAAATATGAAGGCTATGACTAGCCATTTGCCTCAAAATCTAAATTCATACATCCTGTCAGCAGAACTTGAAAACCTAACACCAACATTATCAAAACAAATAACAGGATTCCTAGGTGTTGTAAAGGATGCCTGGAACACGTACACGTGTAACATGAGTGACTACATCTCGAACTAACAGTCCAGGGCTTGCACTTCCAATGACAATTCATGATCTGACTGCAGTCTTGTAACACAACTACTCAGAAGTTTTATCCAGATGCTTGGAAGAGAGCATGCAACTGCTGTGCTACTGTCACCAAGTCTGCAATTGACTTTAAGAAAAGACACAGGTTTCAAGCACTGATGCCTACATTCCTGTAAAAAATATTTTTTTTTTTAAAAAGTGTTACTTGAGCTCTTCTACTATTACAGTATCTTAGGATCACATCCTACTTGTTATCCCATGAAGAGGCACCCTTGTAATGCTTGCATGCTACAGAAACTTTTATCACCATTGGCAATCTTACTGCCAGAGAAACAGGTATTTTCAACCTTTTCTTCAATATCACTGATATTCCAACTGACCACAAACAAACTACCATGGAGGAACATCACAGAGGCCTTGTATCACTGCCTATATAAATTGTGCAGTTTACTTCAATTTCAATGGAAATGACATAGAACTTTTCTTAGATACTGAACTCAAATATCAAAATAATTTGTAACAATAATAGTTAATCCCATTCCCATCTTGCAAAGGGCCCTGATATGATTAGATAAGCACCTTATATACTGCCATTAACTTCAAAGTGCCAAAACACGGGTTCACAAGGTTGCAAGGGTACATCTCCTTTCCTCTTAGGTTGGAGGACTTCTGTATAAAATGTTCAATTCAGTTTCATCTGTTTGGCAATGAAATTAATACTCTTCCTACTGGTGAGTAACTTCACTCCAGCCTCTCCCTCTTTGTAATATAACCAAAAGATCAGCAACAGATGATGTGAAAACAAAGGCTACAACCGTGCCATGCATGATGACAGCAGGATCAAACAAAATTAAGCTCACCTACTCAGAGCATCCCATACTATGAAAGGCAGCATTGCTGGATATTGTCTCAAACAAGGGGTTTTGAACATGCTACTTAATTTTAAGCACATATTTACATCTCATTTTCAATGATTAAGTAACATTACCCAAATAGGTGTTCTGTTACCACCTCCCTTGTATCACTACACATTAGCCAATGGAGTAAATGCAATAGCTTAAGCATGCTGTTTATCTGGCTAAAAAATCCAAAATGCTGAGCTGGATTAAAAAAGAAAAAAGAATCAAAGGAAAAGGAATTACACTTAATTATTCAAGAATGTAATCCACAGATTGAGTCCCATAAACAGAAAGCCCCCTTATTTTGCAGCATACCAGAGCTTCAGTTGCAGTTTAAAGAATGTTGGCACATGAAGAAGAAGGAGAAAAAAAAAAAAAAAAA